>JAODAL010023693.1:0-62143 GCA_025379985.1 Phyllomedusa bahiana
GAAAGAACACATCAAAAAAAAAAGTAAATGTGAGTGAGAAAATTTACTTCTGTTCATTCAGTACATGTTTTATTAACAAATTACAAGAACAATGTAATCAGTAGCAACACCCCCTGAACTAGAGTGCTAGAGAAAAATGGATGGGATTTTCGGATAGCGCACTAATTACCCAGGACACGATCAAATTTCTACACCAAAAAAGAAAAAATAGTTAGTTTGTTCCCCCGTGTAATCATTGTTGGGCCCTCTAAATATGGAAGATTGTGTATACTGATACTACTACACATAGGAACACAACCCCATGTGGCCCAAAACCCTATCCCAGAGCCAAAACACCCTTTTTTTACATCAATGTCTAAAATTTTAACATACAAACTTAGGCAGCTAAAAAATGCACCAATTCATAAAATGGCTATACACTTTAAAATTGGTGCAGCTTTAAATTGTCTAATTTTTTAACCAGTTTTTCTGGCTTATTTCTATCCCAAAATTTTGCGCAATTTGGGCAGATTTGGCTCAGCATGTGCATTGCAGAATGCCCACTTTCCCATTGGGTTAACCCACCTTCTGGAAGCCACGGCCCTGTAAAGCGGGGGCCCAAAAAATGTTTTAAGCCCATAATAAATGTGTCTGGGGCAACTGTGACATGCTGCACCACTTTTTGGCGCTTTTTAAGACCTTTTCTGGTGAACCCACTTTAGTAAATAGGGCCTTAGTTTTTGGCTGTATGGTCCTCCACTTTGCACTGTTTAAAAATTTTGTTCTACTTTAGAAATGACGGCACTTTAAGCGGAACACACCACGTTTTTTTTTTTAATTTGATACAGAAACCCTACATGTCACCGCATTAAATCAAGGAACGGGGGATCAAAAAAACCCCACAGACTTTAACTTGTAGGTAATAGCCCCCATGTGGGTACTTGGATGACAAGTCTCTTGACTTCTCCTTTGTATAAAACAAGGGTGCTTAAAAGGGTGTGCATAAGTTTTAGTTCTTCCTAGAGATTAAGGGAGCATAAGTTATCTTTAATTTTGACTTCAAATTGGTTTAACCTGACCCAAAATTTCGCCATGACCATAGAAAAATTGTGTGCCCAATCACCAGCATTTTTCATGATGCCTTTCTTTCTTCTCTGAAAAAGGCCGGTGTTTGGCTACAAATTTTCCTTGGAATGCCAGCTTAAAAATTGAAGCCTTTTCTGCTGATAAAATTTCCCTTTAGCAAAATAAAATGCCAACTCCTTTTCGAAACCCCATATGAGTAAGGGTACACTGAATTGCTTTTTAGACACATGGTTCATTTTTGGGATGAGTTGCTCCCTGTGTGGTGTCAATCCCCATGTGCACCTCTGTATCAGATGGCACCCCTCTAATATGGTCATGGGGCTCCCTAATTTACGCACGCTTATTCATCGCAGACAGACTATCGAAAAACCCTTGTATCCCCCCCAACTACTCACGCCACATGACTTTTATTATAAGCTATCTCTGCAAAAATCAAAGAAAGAAGTGGCATAATTATGTGACTTGACTGAAAAAAACCAAATCAAAGGAAAAAAAGATACTTTCCAACTTATAGAATAGTAATAAAGACCCCATTTTCCACTTTTTAAAATAAAACATATATGCATAAAGTAATGCAATAATTTATTTCCCATAACGTAGCACAGTGGTAACATGGGGAATGGGCCCCAGACACAGAGCATAATATCATAATTATTTTAGGGGGCATAGGTTAGCAAACCCGGGAAGAAAAACTTTAAAACCCAAACCGCAGTGTCATCACACTTTTCAGCGTCCCACAGGACAATGATAAATCTCCCTTTTTGCTAGTTTATTTGATGTTTAAATTTAAATGAGGTCTGTTTATGGGCTAAGGCTCCAATACAGTGACGGCCATAAAAAAGAGGGAAAGAATGGCTGGGATCATTTTTTCTGGCCCGACATTAAAAATATATTTGTTTGTCTTTCCTACGAGGGCACATTTTAAATTTAATTAGAAAATTGTAAGAACCTTCTAAAGTCAACCCACTATATAGAAATAATTTTTTATTGCCGGGTGATGCCCCTTTTGTGAGTACATGTAGAAATGCTATGTCTGATTTAGGTTGGGAGAGATATTAATGTGGGGGTGAGCAGCCATAATTATCCTGGCGCTGCTCTATATTGTTTCTAGGATGAAATTAGATACTGTGGGGGAGACAATTTTTTTCATTAGCGAGTGATCTGAAATTTAATTTTATTAATTAACTTCCCAAAATGTACTTAAGACAATAATTCTAAAGAAAAAAAACAACGTCATTATGTCACCAGAGCAAAACGATAAGGGGCTACATGAGTGTTTTATTCTGTGATCTCTCACCTGTTTTTAGTCATTGAGATTTTTTTTTTATTAATGTATTGTTTACCAATAGGACAATACTGTCTGCAATAGATCATAGACCACGTCGATTCTTCAGTGGTAAGTAGATTTTATTGCTGTATATTAAAGAGGTCTAGCAGGGAAACAAATTTCCCCTCCCACACTCTAAAAACTAAATACCTAAATAGATAATAAATTGAATTCTTTTAGGACTCTCATTAGCTTGAGCAGAAAGTGACTCAGACACCATCTCAAGGAGGACTCGGCACCTCCATTTATAACAATTGTATTGCCATACTTTAATTTTATCTGTACCAACATTTACAAATGGCTTGAAATGTTTAGATACTTTCAAACCTGTCCCTTTTCAGTTACTCCATGCTCTCATAATGCCTTCAAAATGCTCCCAGTATAACCTTTAAATCAATTTTCCAACTTTTGAAAGGGGAAAAAAACAGGAGATTGAAAAAAAATTTGCAGGGACATGCCCATCTTGTTGGTGTGCCATGCCCCTTCAAAACCCCACACCCACTCCACCAAACTCATAACGGCTTTGGAAGAAACCCGGGTAGATGCCCCCTCTACCCGGTAGTCCCTAAACCCCGGGGTAGTACCCCCCTATAACAAGGTGGGCCCCCTTACAGGAAGGTAATTCCCTTACCAATAGATCCCCCCCTTGACCCAAAAGATCCCCCTTATAGCCAGGAACCCCCCTTGGGTGCCGGTAGAGCCCCCTTTGTATCCAATAAAAGCCCCCTTTGTACCCAGGTAAGCCCCCTTTGTCCCAAAGGGGGCCCCAGGGGGTGGGTGGCCCCCCCATTGGCCAGGTAGGCCCCCTTTGTAGCCAAGTGGGCCCCCTTTTAGCCAGGTAGAGCCCCTTTTTGTACCGGGTAAGCCCCCATTGAAACCGGGTAGTGAATTTGGGGAAGAAGGGGGCCCCCCTTTCCCCGGTAGACCCCCCATTGGGGGTAGGTATTGAGCCAGAAAATTGTTTTTGTAGAAGGTAGAGATGGAGGTGGGGGGAAATGAGGTGATGTAGAATAGGAATTTGTGAGGTGAAATTGAAAGAGTTAAAAAGGGTTTTTTGCCATAGATTTTGGCCTGATTTTGTAGAGGTAAATTGAGTGAGTTTTGTTAAAATAAAATAATAAAAGATTTAAAGGTTTAATGGGCAGCCCGAAACCCCCGGCCCATGAAAAGGGGGGGGTGGTGAAGGCGCGTCACCCCCCCTGCACTGCTTTATGTACAGGACCTGGCCATACATACGGGGGGAGAAGGGGGGAAAGGGGAACGACCCCCTCCTGCCTCCCCCCTCCCAAGGAGACGCGCCGCTTCCCCTCTTTAGGAGCGGCCACGCGCCAGTAGCTCCGACACTACCTACCCCCGGGGGCCATTCAAAGAACCCCCGCTGCCTGCTGGGGCGGGGGTTTCACCAACTCTGCCAGGTGGCGGGGAGACCCCCATTAGCGGGACCCCCCGCCAAAAATGGGAGAGTTGTCATGTGTGCTTTAAATTACAGTGACCCTAAAATTAAAGGGGGTGTACAGCAGTTAAAAGAACTAAAAACATGGGGGCCTTATGTTGAAAACGTCTAGCACTAAACTGCCCCTTGTGCTCAAGCAACAAAACAAGCTCACTTTCATTTTATGTAGAGCTCTTGAAAAATAAAAGCTGGGTTGTGATTGGTTGCTATGGGCAATAAGGATACTCTTACCACTAGACAGTTTTCATACATAAGGCCATAATTCTCACAAATTCCTAAGACCCCATCATTCATTCTTTACTTTTATGAAAGGGGGGGAAAAAAAATGACATAGTAATTGTTTTGGGGGGGAATGAAGATAACTGTGACATGTACTAAACTTCCATTGTTATTGGGAGCACATTAGAAGCACAGTAATTTTTTGGTGGGCACTGATTGCCATAGATATCTGTGTGCAATATAAACTAACAATACACTAGAATTTGATGCCGTTGCTTGGTAGTCGTTGCTCTTCCTGTGCTATATATGACCTCCCTTCTCTGCAGCCAAGCAGCAGGATTTCCTATTTGAAAGTAATTTCACTTTTCCCTTTAGAACTACAAACTAATCCTTTGCTGTGTTTTATCTGTCATCTCTCTCCCAATTTTAGACTCAGTACACTACCCCTGGTTCCCTTGAAAGGGAGGCAGGGCTAAAGGGCTGTGGCTTCAAAGGCTTCCCTAAGAATAAAAAAACCTTTGGTCTCCTGGGTTCCACACAGAGCTGTTTCTTGTGTATAAAGACACAGAACTACTGAGTTTCCTGTAAGCAAACATCTAATGGAAAACTATTGGAGGGTCACAAAAAATCGAATTAAAGTATATTATAAAAGTGCCTAGCATGTCCTCCTGCTACAGCCTCCATCTCGCCCGCTACTTGAAGAGACAGGCTTAGAGGACTCTTGTTTTTTACTGTGCATGTGCAATGCCAAATTTAAAAAAAAACTGTCAGATTTTTATTTAAAGACACTATGGAATGGCAATTTTTGGGCTATCTTTAAATGTACCTACTTATAGCAGCACTGTGTAACATAGAAGCCCAATGGCTTTATAGCAAACTGTTTAATACTTAAAGGGGTTGTCTCACTACATTAATTCATCTTACCTCAGTCCTGTTTTCTTGGTTTCATTTTGAATTCAGGGGCGTGTTTACTGGCTTTTACTAGGCTTCAGTAGAAGGCAGGTCTGTACCTATAGTAACCAGTGCTGGCAGCTTATCAGGAGAGATCAAACAGGTCTGTAGCTATAGCAACCTGAGGAGCTGATGCAGCCCATACAAGAGGGGATATCACAGAATAGGTAGGACACTGTTAATTGACATATATTACAAAGTGACTTGTTTTTGCAAGATCTTTAACATAAAATGTAATCCTTGTAATGAGACAACCCCTTTAATTTCACCTAGGGTATTGCAGTAGGGATATTGTACATTTGCTGTTAAATTCCCCCACAAAGTACAACTGATCACTAAGTTGCCAGCAACATGACACTCTGTCATTAGGTTATTGTCATTGGACCTAACACAAAGGGATGGTTCACAGCAGAAAAGTCCTTTAATATGGCTTAAATAGAGTTTTCCTTTAAAGTCCCTTTTTCATGTTGCATATATATAGATTATTTGATGTATTTAAAGAACAATGGGCGACATGTATGTACTGGGCTGCACCAGAAGTCTGGTGTCTTTTCAGCCCGAAAACTAGCGCAGCCCCGTTCACTCTATTTTTAAACACAGGTGCATTACAGAGCGCCCACAGTACTTTGTAATGCGCCTGAGATCGGGGGGCGTGTTGGAGGCGTGTCACACTACAACCGTACGACGCTACACATTTATAGCTTCAGTACGGCAAATCCAGGCCCATTACTGCTGGAACAGGTAGAGCACTTTAAAAGTGGTTTACCTGAGCCAAAGTATCACTTTGTAGCTAGAAAGCGCTAAAAAAAAATGGCGCCTGGGCACCAAAAATCATTCATGTCTCCCAATATGTATTAACAGGAGCAGAGCAATAGCAGTGAGCTGGCAGGACCCCATTTTACATTGCAGATAATGGACCCCAACAATGGTCCCTTGCCTAGAGGAGCTGATACAAAAGGAGAATACCTCTTGGTCCTTTTATATCTATTCACAGTCAACTGATAACAGACTGGTCTTCCAAAATTAAATGACTTTGTCCTTATCCTCGCCTGGAGGTCAATGACAGTCCCAGACAATTTCTTGGCAGCAAAGTTTACACTTCTAAAACTCATGATTTAATAATTATTCCTAGATATATGTCCAGTGAATATTTTTGGTTCATCTGGAATCAATCTTCATGATTAGTCTGCCTGTAGCACTCATCTTTATGGTGCTATGTCCGAAATAATAATAAAAGTGTCTGCTTTTACTGAACATTTAAAGAAAAGTCACATTTTATACCTCAGAAACCAGCGATTATCAACCTAAAAGACCCCGCTTCTCACATCGGACGACAGCTGCTCAGGGGCATACCGCTCCACCCCTCATAAAGAAGTTTCATTGAGTGTTGCGCCTGAAATTGCATGACCAACACACACTCCCTTTTTTATTGATATTATAAAATGTTACAGCAAGGGAACAAGAGGTCCACCTCCTCCCCATAACCAAGGTACATAATAGGGGGGGGGAGCTGCTTGCAATTTCCATCCCATGTAGAAGTAAGTAAAAGCCCATGTGCCGTATGTTCCTAACACAGTGCTAGCTTTCTGTCATCAATTGACCTATGGAGCGCCACAAGTTTTAATATTTACTGTTAGTCACTGGTATTGGCAGTGGAACAGTTAAGAACCACAGACGTCCTGCTTCTGTCTGGCCCGCTTCTAAATAATACAGGTGTTAGCACTGTCAGAATATTTAATTTTTATCTTAGTTTGCCTGCTGACCTTCTTTCATTTATCAGGAATATAAGTCAACATTGACGTGTTGCTGAATTATACAACAAAGACAAAACTTGGCGCCTTCATAGTGGTTATTAAATGTAATTTATTAAGCCAATATTTCACTCAGAGAAAGCCCCTTTCTTGTGGATTTAGCACTTTAACTCAATAAAGTACAACAGAAGAGCCACTTTCAGCTTTTATTGCTAGTCAAGTCACTAAAACCAGCAAGATGTATGTGTAACCTTGTGTGAGATTTCTGTCAGATTCTGTATTTAGTGTATAAAATGTAAAGTATAGGTTACATTTGTTAACGTGTGTAATTAGGCCTAATAAACTTCTTCACAGTTAGAAAAAGATTGCACAGGGGAAAATTCAGTGTGTAACTGCAATGCAAACATGAACTGTTTGTAACCAGAATATACATTTATGATTAAAATAAGTGAGTTAGGAAGTTGATATATCAGATTTTTGCTAAAAAGATAGAAAAAAGTCTAAGTGAGACATTTATGAAGGAAGATGCTTAAAAATGAATTGTCGAGTCTTGTTTTCAGTGTATAATGTGTTTGAATGTATGTAAGTGGTTTTTGTGCGATTATAATTGGAGTCTAAAGTTCAGCACGCCTTGTCTATGTATTAGGCGCATTATCAAACTTAGGTGCATTAGCAATGCACCAAACATGTATAAGGGCTATAGATGATAGATTGAAAATAAAAGAAAAGTGATTAGAATAGCATGTCTGTGAATAAAAACTATGGTACTGATAGCAATACCTGTGCTGTGCTGACTCTTGCTGTATGTAGAATAAAGGGTGAGAGCAGCAAAACTAAATTTCAAATTTAATGTAGTAAAAATTTAATATTTAAAAATTTGAACAAGATAATCAGTGGGTTAATTAATGTAAAATTCATTTTAGAGTCTATTAATTTTAAATACATTTTATAGGAGATATTTTTATATTTTTGGGATATTACATATTTTTATATTACTTTTATATGATAAAATTTTTTATTAAATTTAAATACCATATATACTCGAGTATAAGCCGAGTTTTTTGGCACAAAAAATGTGCTGAGAAATCCGACCTCAGCTTATACTCGAGTCACTGTCGGTGCTCGGGCGCTGCGATGGCCCGGGCGCCGGCAGGGACACTTCGGTTATACGCGACTCCTCAGGGAGCGCATATAGCTGACTGCCGAGTCAGCCCAAAGCGTCCGGGCGCTGCCATGGCCCGGGCACTGTCGGCGATAGCCTTCTCTGTATGCGACTCCTCCGGAGCGTCTACAGGAGAAGATACCACTGCGGAGCAGAGAGCGAGTGCTCCCTGCTCCGCAGTGGACACCAGGCGGCCGCAAGCGTGCGGTTGTCTGGATTTTCCAGCATAGGCAGCGCATGTGTCATCACGCTGCCTGCGCAGCCTGATTACCTCATGCGCTCTGTGCCGAGAAGACGGCGCGCCCGGGAGGCGGAGCAGCGGGGGGGGGTAAGTTTGTTTTTTGTTTTAAAACCCTGCCTATACCTGCCTATAACCTGCATAGTGGGAAATATACCTGCCTATAGTCTGCCTATAAGGACCTATACATGCCTATAACCAGACTAGGGGGACTTATACCTGCCTATAGCCTGCCTATGGGAGCATATACCTGCCTATAACCTGTCCATGGGGGCATATACCTGCCTATAGCCTGTCTATGAGGAACTATACCTGCCTATACCTTGCCTATGAGGACCTATACCTGCCTAAGGGGGAAATGACCTGCCTATGGGGACATATAGCTGCCTATACCAGCCTATAACCTGCCTATGGGGGACATTAAACTGCCTATACATGCCTATAACCTGCCTATGGGGGACATTAAACTGCCTATACATGTCTATAACCTGCCTATGGGGGACATTAAACTTTCTATACCAGCCTATATCTGTATATGGGGGACATTAAACTGCCTAAAACAGACTATATCTGGCTGTTGGGGACATTAAACTGCCTATACCAGCCTATATCTGCATATGCGGGATATTAAACTGCCTATACCAGCCTATATCTGCCTATGGGGGGACATTAAACTGCCTATACCAGCCTATATCTGCATATGGGGGACATTAAACTGCCTATACCAGCCTATATCTGTCTATGGGGGACATTCAACTACCTATACCAGCCTATACCTGCCTATAGGGGACATTAAACTGCCTATATCTGCCTATGGGGGACATTAAACTGCCTATACCTGCCTATGGGGGACATTAAACTGCCTATGTAGTTTTATTGGTATCCATTTTTATTTTTGAGATTTACCAGTAGCCGCTGCATTTTCCACCCTAGGCTTATACTGGAGTCGATAAGCTTTCCCGTTTTTGGGGGCCAAAGTAAGTGCCTCGGCTTATACTTGGGTCGGCTTATACTCGAGTATATATGGTAATTTAATTTTATATAGTTTGATAATTATCAGAAATTACTTTTTATTATTGTATGGATGTAAGTTGAGAAATATTGGACTTTTTTTGCCCTTATTACAAATTTAGCTCCACTTCGACTCCTCAGGCTCAGGCAGACCACATTGAAATAGGTTTGCCTGTTCGAGCAGTAATGCGCCTAGTTTTGTCGAATCACATACATATATGTGTCTACTATTATGAGTGTGTTGCGACACGCCCCCAGAACGCCCCCAAAACCCACCCATCATGTTAGGCGCATTGGAAAGTGTCGAGTCTTACGAACAATGCACCTAACTCATTCATTAGCTGCATCAGACATCGTAGACACCTCACTTAGGCACATTTTGTGACAGAAAAGGTTGAAAAACACGATCATATACGTCTCCCTAAGATTCTAAGTGATAATAATTATAATTAAACAATCATAATAAAATTATTATAAAACTAATTAAATAATGCCAAACATAAAAGTAACAAATAAATGTAATGGAAATTTGCTTTGTCTTGGAAAAAAAGGGAAGCAGTCAGCAAAATCTAAGTTGAGGTGTACGTGTTATGGTCTGTATACCTTGCAGCCTTTATATGTCCTATGTACTTGGAATTTTTTGCTTTTGTTTATTTGGGCATTTTTGAGCACCTTATTCAAGTTTATGTTTTGCTTGAATGATCCTTATTAGGCACATATTTCCTTATATGTATATTTATATGTATATGTGTGTATATGTATATTTTATTATATTCTATATTGATGTTACTATGTACAATATGTATTTTATCATTTGTTTTGTTTCTATGTTAATGTGATTTAATCAAAATTATAAATTGTATACTGTGTGTTTTGTAGGTATTTATGTATTTTTTGTAGCTTGCAAATCATTTTGTAGGTAGATGTGTTGTTAATTGTAGCTTGTAAACAAAGATGGTGGGGAACAGTGAAGCATCTTTGGCAGACCAGCAGGAGACTGAAGATGTAAGTAGGGCCATTTATCCTTTGAGCACACTATGCAAGTGCTGGGAACTCACAAGCATAGGGGCCCCAAGTGGTGAATGTATGACCTGGGAATTCAGGGCATATTCACTGCATTTCTGGATCAGCAAAGCTTATTTAAATGCTTTTTTTGTTCTTCGGATGTGCAAACCGTTAAAATCCATGCTCTGCCAATTAGTCTTATAGGTTGCAGAAAGACTACAAGGCATCAGTGGGGGGTCCAGACATAGGCGGCATGATGATATGGGCAGGCTCAGACTGGCCCACAGGGGAATATGGATCACCCCCGGTGGGCCCCTGAGCATAGTAGACCTGGAGATGTTTTTTAACTGCATATGCATCCTTTGGAGAGGCAGAAAAGAAGAGAAAAAGGCAAAAAGCAAGAGACAGAGCATTGGAGGTATGTACAGTCATTTACAGTAGCTATAGGGTGAGCCCCTATAATAAACTTAACCGGTGTGCCCCGAAACAGCTCAACTGATGTGTCCCTAGAATCAACTCCACCTGTGGGACCTAGGCACTCCAGTCCACCATTGATTATGGGTGTGCTTGGAGGTGGTTAGAGGTTTGGCTAATGTGGTGTCATATTTGGGCATGGCTAGAGGCATGGCCTGGTGTGATGCCATATATTTGGGCAAGGCCCACTTCACTGCTATGCCCTGGGGTCCATAATGCTGTTACGACAGCCCTGGATGTAAGTACAGGTTAGTTTGGAATCTTAGACCAAAGAGCCAGATAACCCCTTGATATTGAGACTAGCTACTATGATGTTCGCCCTATAATCTACATGCACACATGGAAGATGAGATCATGCTCCCCTAAATTTCTATAGATCACCCTTAGAAGTAGCAGCAGCAGATTGACAGACGTTATAGAGCTGTATTCAACCACAGGGATGAGAAATAACACTATAATTTTCAGCACTCTCTCTGCGTGTCTCTCTTTATCTTTCTCCTCCTCCCGCTCACCTCTTTATAGACTTCTAGAGTTCTAGGGGCAACATGTACTCCTGACCAGTTAGTAATTTTTTTCTTACATGATGAACGTTGAACAGTTTTTCATAGTAAAATATGAGTTTAGGAGGGCCTGGGGGTCTGACAAATGGCAGACATCATCTGAAAAAATATTGTGCCTTTATCAAACTGTCAATTTTCTTGCTAATATAAAGATCAATAGATTCCCTTTTGCAATGAAAAAACACCATGTTCACAACATTCTTAGCTATGGGTAAAAGAAGATGAATAAATAGACAACATTCTGAGATGCTGCCAACTCTGTGCTGTATTGGCCACATACAGTTGCAGTTTGATCCCATGGCCTGCAGATTAATTTGATGATATAAAAACTAAAACAAAATAAAAACTATTGTCAAAATGGATGAAATAAGGATATTGATTTATGAAATGTGCCGATTTAGAGGATTTAACAGCATCCAAGAGTTGTGGGACCAGATCTGCTAAATCAAGGCAATGTTTTTGAGCAAACAAAAGACTATAAAAAGTCCATTCAATGTCAAATCAGGAAGACATACTTTCCTCATCTACTTCCTGTCACCAGCTAATGATAAGCAATATCCTGCATTTAAGGAACTTGTAGTCAATTAAAATGCCTGCTGTGTCTACATGGCACTGTGCTTGTATGGTAACATCAGGCAGCACGTCAATCTACCATAAATACCATGTCTAAGCATCTCTAGTAAAACATAAAAACATGGACATAGGAAGATTTTTATTATTTTATTCACTAAGGTAATCAGGGTAAGGATTAAATAAGAATAAAGTGTTATAAATGGCAAAGTAAAAGTCCTGATAATTTAATAGAAATGTTGTGGAAGGACCTGAAGCATTCATGTGGGGAAATCGAAAAATACAACAAAGTTGAAGCTGTTTTACACTGAGGATTGGTTAAAATACCTCTAAGACAATCTGCACCACTATCAACATTAACCGTAAGTGATTAGACACAATAATAGCTGCATAAGAGGGTCATAACAGATACTGAAAGCAAAGGTTAACATATTTTTGCCACTCACAGACATGTGAAATTGGATAATTTTCCCCAATAAATAAATGACCAAGTCTAATATTTATGACTTTTTTCTTTGATTTGGATCTCTTTATCTACTTTTCGGACTTGTGTAGAAACCTGAAACGGTTTAGGTCAAATTTATGCTGAACTATAGAAAATTCTGCAGACTTCCCAAACTTTCAAACACCATTGCACACGAAATTGGTTCTGCAGAAGTTTTTTTTCAAAATTAAATCTAGGTTATGCAAAACCCTTTTGCTCTTACAAACGTTAGATTCCTCGATACAGAGTTCCCTCGAGTTATAATTAGAGATGGGCGATCGATTCTAACGAAGTGGAAGTCGTTTCGAATTTCAGGAAAACTTCAGTTCGGAACGAAGTCGAACTTTGGGGTACTTCGGGTGAACGAAGTGTGTTTTTGATTGATAAAATGGCTGCGAGCACATGGCGCTACATGGGGCAAAGCACTCTGGGAGGAAGAAGGGCATAGCCTGCATGACATGTGCAGAGGTGAAGCCAATCAGAGACCGGCGGGATTCTGTGACGTCACCGCACTATATAAGTCCGGGCGCGACGGCGGGAGCTCATACTCCTCTCACTGTGCTCATCAGGGAAGGTGCTGCCGCGGCTGATAGCTCTTACTGAAGAACTGATTTTTACACAGCGATTTCTGTGGGGTGTCTCAGCTTGTCTCAGAGACTGTTCTCTTAATGTTCTATTTCTAATTTTTTGGGGTATGGATCTGAAACCCAGTGTGCGTCCACTGCAGCTGCATATACATTCAATATCCAAGTGGGATCTAAGCCAGTTCCTGTTGTATTCATTTAAAGAAACAGCGTTTTTACAATACAAATACCACTTTATTTTTGGCTGCTCAATTCTATTGCGCAATTAAATACAGGGGTTAATTAAGCGTTGTTTTGCGTGTGTGCTGACCCCAAGAAACCGTCTTTTTCATCGCCAAAATATATTAAATTTTTCCTGTAGCTAATTCACAAGCAAGGTTAATTACAACTGTATCTCTTGTGTGGCGTAGAAAACACGCAATTGTAACACGCTACAAAGCTACTATTTTGTGGGGCTCAATTCTTTGGCGCAATTTACATCCAGGGGTTAATTAAGCGTTGTTTTGCTGGTGTGCTGACCCAAGAAACCTTCTTTTTCAACGCCAAAATATATAAATTTTTCCTGTAGCCTAATTCACAAGCAAAGGTTAATTACAACTGTATCTCTTGTTGTGTGGCGTAGAAAACACGCAATTGTAACACGCTACAAATCTACTAGTTTGTGCGGCTCAATTCTTTGGCGCAATTTACATCCAGGGGTTAATTAAGCGTTGTTTTGCTGATGTGCTGACCCCAAGAAACCGTCTTTTTCAACGCCAAAATATATAAATTTTTCCTGTAGCCTAATTCACAAGCAAAGGTTAATTACAACTGTATCTCTTGTTGTGTGGCGTAGAAAACACGCAATTGTAACACACTACAAATCTACTAGTTTGTGCGGCTCAATTCTTTGGCGCAATTTACATCCAGGGGTTATTAAGCGTTGTTTGGCTGGTGTGCTGACAAAATATAACCGTCGTTTTCAACGCCAAAATCTATAAATTTTCATGTAGCCTAATTCACAAGCAAAGGTTAATTACAACTGTATCTCTTGTTGTGTGGCGTAGAAAACACGCAATTGTAACACGCTACAAATCTACTAGTTTGTGCGGCTCAATTCTTTGGCGCAATTTACATCCAGGGCTTAATTAAGCGTTGTTTTGCTGGTGTGCTGACAAAAATAAACCATCTTTTTCAACGCCAAAATATATAAAATTTTTCCTGTAGCCTAATTCACAAGCAAAGGTTAATTAAAACTGTATCTTTGTTGTGTGGCGTAGAAAACACGCAAATTTGTAACAAGCGACAAATCTACTAGTTTGGTGCGGCTCAATTCTTTGGCGCAATTTACATCCAGGGGTTAATTAAGCGTTGTTTTGCTGTTGTGCTGACAAACATAAACCGTCTTTTTCAACGCCAAAATATATACATTTTTCATGTAGCCTAATTCACAAGCAAAGGTTAATTACAACTGTATCTCTTGTTGTGTGGCGTAGAAAACACGCAATTGTAAAACGCTACAAAGCTACTAGTTTATGCGGCTCAATTCTTTGGCGCAATTTACATCCAGGGGTTAATTAAGCGTTGTTTTGCTGGTGTGCTGACAAAAATAAACCGTCTTTTTCAACGCCAAAAATATATATATTTTTTTGTAGCCTAATTCATGTCCGAAGGTTAATTAAGCCTGTTTGTGCTTTTACATTTAGTAAAACACACAGTGTTTTTAAACGACACATACAAGTAAACTTTTCCTGGCCATTTGTGGAGCGCAATTTATATCCAAGGGTTACCCAAGCTTGTTACTGGGTTCATTTGGAGTCAAAAACAGGGTGTATATCATATACAGATATCATCATCAAACAGTGTCTGTACATTTTAGAACAAACAGTATGTCAGACAGAGAGGTGGCAGGCTCTGCACCTGCGAGTGGCAGTGGCACAAACATTCTGGAACAGGCCCGGTCGCAGCACAGCAAGGGGACGTCGCAGCAGGGGTCACTCGGTGAGGCCACAACTGCCGCTGTCATCTAGCGGCCGTGTGTTGTTCAGCAACCCAAGGGTTCTTGATTGGTTGACTAGGTCATCCTCTTCCTCCCAGATGACATCTGACAACCCCAGCCAAGAGTTGGTGGGAAACCTCAGACACAACCATTAGTTGGCATGGCCCGGGAGCGAGTCAGCGGCCCTCACCTGCCCTCAGCCCGCCTCTGTCCCATCCGGTTCCCTCAGCCAGAGATCTACTATGTGGTCTGGGCTCAGCGCCACTATATAGCGAGGATGAAACAATTTGAGGAGGGCAGTCAGCAGCTACTTGGCAGCGAAGAAATGGGGCCAATATCGCCTGCTTCTTGCAGTAGGCGGCAAAGTATAGATGTGGAGAGTGGCATGGGAGGTCATGTTGTGAGAGGTCAGCCTCGGCATACAAAGACCGGTGATGAGGACAGCAGTGACGATGAAACACAAATAGATGATGATGTAGCCGACCGCACTTGGGAGCCGGGTGAGGCAAGGGCTTCATCATCGTCAGGAGAAGAGGGCGTCAGCTTGCGCGTCAGGCAGCAGCGCAGCCAGCAAGTGGGTCATGTGGCCGTGAGTCAGCAGGATAGCAGCAGTGTGAGGTCGGGAGCCAAGCGGCCACGGGGTAAAAAACCCACTTCGCAGGTCCAAGAAAGTAGCAGCACAGGGGCTCAGCAAGGCAGCGGCGGCAGTAGTCACTCAGTGCGGAGCGTTGGCGGTAAAATCCGATACTCGGCGGTGTGGCAGTTCTTTGCTAAGACACCGGAGGAGCCGAATATGGGTATATGTAGAATCTGTGGGCAGAAAGTGAAGCGTGGCCAGGGAGCTAACGTTGGCACCACGGCCCTGCGTCAACACATGCAGCGTCACCATCCAGTGGCCTGGGAGAAACGTGGCTCAGATGTGGTGGTCCATCCTGCCGCCGCAGCAACAGCAGCAGCAGCGCCCAGTGGCATGCATGCCATTGCAGCCAGTCAAGGCTCCACCACCTCTGCAGAAGGGAGCTGTTTCTCTTTGACATCATCTCCCGTTCCAGATGCTCCTGCTCCTCGCTACTCATGGCGCCAGCAGTCGTTCAGCGAGGCGATTGCAAAGAGACAACAGTATGCGTCCAACCATCCTAAGGTGCAGCAGCTGACCGTGCTCCTGTCCAAGTTGTTGGTACTGCAGTCCCTCCCTTTCCAAATGGTGGACTCTGCACCGTTCAGAGAACTAATGGCTTGTGCCGAGCCGAGATGGAGAGTTCCAAGTCGTAATTTCTTTTCCAAAAAGGCAGTACCAGCACTTCATAAATATGCAGAACAGAGGTGGGTCAGTCCTTGAGCTTATCGGTTTGTTCCAAGGTGCACGTCAGCATGGACGTCTGGAGCTGTAACTACGGTCAGGGCCAGTACATGTCCTTTACGGCCCACTGGGTGAATGTGCTTCCAGCCCAGGCACACCAACAACTTGGACAGGAGACGCCGCTTTCTCCTCCACGTTGTCAAACTGCTGCACCTGCGCCAATGTCCGCCTCCTCCTCCTCCACCACCACCACCATCTCAGCCTCCACAAGTACTGCTCCATCATACCACATGTGTAGGGCACAGCGGTGTCACGCAGTTCTACACCTGGCTTGCCTCGGCGAACGAAGTCACACAGGGGAGGAACTGCTCCGCATCATGCAGCAAGAAATCGATGTGTGGCTTTCTCCGTGCCAACTGCAAATCGGAACCATGGTGACGGACAATGGGAGGAACATGGTGTCTGCGCTGCACCGAGGAGGGATGGTCCATGCGCCCTGCATGGCGCACGTGTTCAATCTGGTTGTGAAAAGGTTCCTGAAGTCTCCACTGATCTTCAGAAGATTCTGAAAATGGCCAGGAAACTGTGCATGCACTTTATCCATTCGTACAAAGCCAGGAACACCCTCCTCGAGTTGCAGCGGCAGAACGGCCTCCCCCAACACACTCTGATATGCGATGTTTCCACCCGCTGAAATTCCAGCCTGCACATGTTGGACCGACTGTATGAACAGAGAAAGGCCATTAACGATTTTTTGATGATCCAGGCAGACAGAAGTACTCCCCTGTGTAACTTGATGTCAGCCAGTGGCAGCTCATGCGTGACACCTGCCGTTTGTTGAGGCCATTCGAGGAGGCGACGTTATTTGTCAGTCGCCCGGACTACGGGATGAATAAACATCATTCCACTGCTTCATGTCCTGGAACAGATGCTGAAAAATCTGTCTGGGCAGGGGACTGGAGACGTGGCAACTACATCTCGTGGCCACATGAGTCCGGTGGGGACTGAAATGGAGGAGGAGGAGGAGGACATTGGAGCAGAAGCATTGTCTGGTGAAATGAGTGGATTTTCTACCCAGGTGACAAGAGAGGAGGAGCAGGAGCAGCTGGAGGAGGTGGATGGAGATGAGGAAGACGAGGCAGATGACCTCCAAGCACCGTGGCAGTATACAGTGGAAAATGAAGGCAGGGAGCCCTCGGAGTCACTTGTGCAGATGGCCCGCAGCATGCTTATTTGCCTGGCTAGTGACAGCCGAATAGTCAGCATCCGGCAGAGGGATGACTTCTGGCTCTCCACCCTATTGGACCCTCGCTACCGGTCCAAAATGGGAGCCTTTTTCCCAGCTATTGAGAGGGAAGACAAACTCAAATACTATAGGGAAATCCTCCGTAATCAGTTGGCTGCTGCCTATGTGCAGCATCGTCCCTCCTTTGACAGGTCTGACCGGGGGGTTCCTCAGCGCTCACGTACTACTGCCGCGGCTGCTGGGGGAAGGTGGGGGGTTAGGAGCAGTACCAGCTCCATCAGTAGTAACCTAAGTCTGGAGTCACTGATGAGCAGCTTCCTTCACCCGCCTAGTGAGGAGGGCTGTCGCCAGCAGCAGCAGCAGCAGGACCTGGAGCAGTCCCTGAACCAACAGGTTGTGGCCTACTTGGACAGCACTCTGCCACCTCAGTTAGAAGATCCGTGGACTACTGGGCAGCCAAACTGGATGTGTGGCCGCAACTTGCCGAGTTGCAGTGGAGAAGCTGTCCTGCCCGGCAGTAGTGTGGCATCAGAGCAGGTGTTCAGTGCGGCGGGGGCCATCGTTACCCAAGGAGAACCCGCTTGTCCACGGGAAGTGTGGAACGACTGACCTTTGTCAAGATGAATCAGGCGTGGATCGGCCAGGATTTCCACACACCAATGCCTTAGGCGTAGGTCTCGGTTAAAACTCCCTGCCTCAGCCACTATTCTGATGCCGCCACCCGCTGATGCCACACATCTGCTGTACAGTTTCTCCATTCTGCCTACCACCATCTTTACCAGGGACTGGTATTGCCACCACCTCAACACTCTGTCATTGTGCCACTCTATGACCTCATGCTGCTGCTGCTGTTGCTGTTGCCGTGACATCCCACTGTGTCATTGTGCCACTGTCTGACCTAATGCTGCTGCTGTGGCTGCTGCCATGTCCTCCACACTGTGTCATTGTGCCACTGCCTGACCTCATGCTGCTGCCGCCGTGACCTCCGCTCTCAGTCATTGTGCCACTCTGTGGCTTCCTCCTGTTTTGCCACCTCCAGAATGTCATTGTGCCACTGCCTGATCTCATGCTGCTGCTGTCGTGACCTCCACACTGTGTGATTGTGCCACTCTGTGGCCTAATACTGTTTTGCCGCCTCCAGAATGTCATTGTGCCACTGCCTGATCTCATGCTGCTGCTGTCGTGACCTCCACACTGTATCATTGTGCACTTGTGGCTAATACTGTTTATCCGCCTCCAGAATGTCATTGTGCCACTGCTGATCTCATACTGCTGCCACCGTGACCTCCACACTGTGTGATTGTGCCACTCTGTGGCCTAATACTGTTTTGCCGCCTTCAGATGTCATTGTGCCACTGCCTGATCTCATGCTGCTGCTGTCGTGACCTCCACACTGTATCATTGTGCCACTTGTGGCCTAATACTGTTTTGCCGCCTCCAGAATGTCATTGTGCCACTGCCTGATCTCATGCTGCTGCTTTCGTGACCTCCACACTCTATCATTGTGCCACTCTGTGGCCTAATACTGTTTTGCCGCCTCCAGAATGTCATTGTGCCACTGCCTGACCTCATACTGCTGCCGCCGTGACCTCCGCTATCAGTCATTGTGCCACTCTGTGGCTTCCTCGTGTTTTGCCACCTCCAGAATGTCATTGTGCCACTCTCTGACCTCATGTGCTGTGGCTGCCGCCGTCACCTCCAGATTCTGTCACTGATGTTGCCACCGGAGCTCTCAGCTGTTTTTTTTTCCAGCTTTCGCTGGCATGACTTTATCAGGCTACATTCCCGCTTGAGTTTTTTGGTCAGTTTTGCCTCTTAAGTGCCCAGGGAATTTTATAGTGAAGCGATTCTAAGAGCGGCGGCAGTCATCTGCGTGTCATACTAAAACACAACATTGTATGAAGACCAAACCAAGCTCCCTCTGCATATTTAAGCATGGCACAACGTTGTACAGCACCCTGCAGGCTCTGTGCAGCCTGGAAATAGCTGCTTTTTAACGCGATTCGTGCCGAAGTAATTCAGAACGAAACTAATTTTGTCGGAAAATTCGTCGAAGTGACCAAAAATAATTTTTGAGAAATTCGCCCATCTCTAGTTATAATGGCATCAGGAAAAAATACTGTTAAAAATAATGGACTTTCCTGGGGCATTGTATGTTGAGTTGGATTCAACATACAATATCACAGACACTGCTGATCTGTGGCTCATGTGAGTGACTGGAAAATCCAACCAATTATCAGGAACATTTACTTGTTAAATATCTGTTTAAGTGAAGTGCATGCAGTGATTGGTGTTATAATAGCCTCTCTCTTCAGTACAATGTAGTACTACATTTCCTGTACTGCTGTTTACATGTGCCAGGATGAACATCTCCTTTGGACACCAGTTGAGGCCTGCCCCATTTTATTTTTTTCTGGTACATTGTGTATAAAATACATGACTCAGAAAAGCTCCTGTCCTCAAAATAGAAACGAATTCCAGTTTCCAGCAGCTCCTTCTGACTGTTAGATATACAAGGACTTGCGTTATTATTTTTACTTAAAATATTGGTGGAACATTTTGTGGCTTCGGAACCAATTACCAGTTTTCCATAGAGTTATGATATCATCATACAATGGTCACCCCAGAACCAATTAATATTGTATATTGAGGGACAACTGTACCTGGATAATAGATGAATGCTGTGTATGAAAAATCCATATAGCGATAGATCTCCACACCCCGACCTGGTGCTTCTTCCCAATGAGGTACCTCACCCCTTTTGTACCACACTTAATGCCTCTCACCTAGCCAGCCAGTAAGTTCTATTCTGCACTGATGCAGGGCAAACACCTCAAAACAGCTGTCTGCAGATGGGCATAAATGGCACGGCTTGAATCCCATTCAAATTGCAAGACTCAGTGAGTCGGATGAGACTTGAGGATTGCTACAACTAATAGATGATCCTGGAGAGTTCAGCTCTTTTCCCATAAGATTTCTGAAATATTGAACGACCAAGCAGTTAGTAGAGGTCACAAACATCCTATCTCTCTTTAGAGGTTCCCATTTTAGTTGCACAAAACACTTGAGGCAAAAAGGATTAAAACTGCTCTCCAATTCTGAATGATCATTGAGAAATTAATAGCTGCCAATTAAATAATTGTCAGTGGGCGCTTAGACCACTTTTATTGCCTGAAACAAGAATGGAAGGAGTCAAACAGGCCTCTACCACTTTTACCTTCTAGAGTTGTACATTGTTTTTAGACATGTAATTTGCTGATTTTTAAAGCAAGATTATCATTAGCTTTTAATAATAAAACTTGTGTTCTGATAAATCTGATAATTTTTTCCGGGAGAGAAAAGTTTCTTGTGAATATCTCACTCAATTCAGGTAAGCTCCTACTTTATACACATGGAGGGAAGTCTGTGTCTGCAACCAAACATACCTAAAATTAATTTTTAGATTTTTTTTTTTCCCAAGACAGAAAACTTCTTCCTTTTGATCAAGTGTGCATTTGCTTGATCTTAGGGGATTTTTTCTCCTGCCTGTCTTCAAGTGTGAAGAAAGATCCTGCCAAGTAGTGGGCAAAGTCCCAGGGGAAACTGCTCACTCCAATGTAAATGATCTTGCTTGGAACCGTTGAGTTGCCAGCTGCACAGACCTAGACTGGTATATTAACCAACAATTGCTCGGAACTGTATCAGTGGTCACCAAAAGTGGATACATTTTACCAAGGCTGCAGTGGAAATTTAGATTAACTTAATTTACAGTAAATTAATAAAAATAAAATAAGCTGGTTTGTAAATGTAGCTCTCAAAATGAAGGTTCCCTTTAAGAAACATACATGTAATATGTATACACGCGCGTGTGTGTGTATATATATATATATATATATATATATATATATATATACACACACACACACACAAATATATATATATATATATATATATATATATATTTATGTACACATGTATATATATACACACAAATATATATATATATATATATATATATATAGATATATATATATATATATATATATATATATATATATATATATGTAGATATATCTATCTATATATATATATAGATAGATGGATAGTTAGATATAGATATACACACACACACACACACACACACACACACACACGTGTGTGTATTCATATTAAATGCATGTTTCTTAAAGGGAACCTTCAATTTGAGAGATATATTTACGAACCAGCTTGTTTTACATGTTGCATTTAACATTGAAGCGTTATTGGTAATTGAACTTTTCCATCAGAGCTACCCTACACTTGTGCCCCTTGGGGTTGCATGTGATGTGAACATTGCCAGCAGGTGCAGTAAGCTCTGTAGTTACTCAATTGCATCATAAATGTGCCCTTTCAGGACACAAGGAAAAAGAAATCCAACTGCAATACGCCAGGGAGATGATTTCAGGCTTAAATAAACCCTAATCACTCTCACATGCAAAGAAATAAGAGCTCGCTATTACATTTTTATTCAAAAAAGAAACATCTCAACCAAATTGACCATCCAGGTGGCTTCTTAAAAACATTTCTGTAAATTGTTTCCATCAAACCCTCTGGTTACAGACCACTGCTACCCCATGTGTTTTTATTTAGTCCTCAATCAACTTGGGTGTCCCATATTTCCAGAGCATAAAGAGAAGAGCAATCCTTCTTTACCTAAAACCTTACCATGATGATTGTTACACATCATACACTGCCACTAGATGATTAGTCAGTAAGTAATGCGTTATGGTCGGAATAAGTGATTTACTCTTCTATTTACGTGTAGGCTTTGAAAGTGGTTAGTAATGCATCCATGGGAAAGCCAAAGCCAACATCATAGTGTATACTTCATAAGTAATAAGACTGTATTATTATTGTTATTATTTTACAGTTCCTTTTAAAAATGTCCTACTTGCTGTATTTTAATTAAATGGGGTTTTCCAGTTTTTTAAAACTTGCATTTAGGCTGTGTTTTCAGCTTTGCAGATGCAGTTTTAAAGCAAACAACAAAACTGGATTTAAAACACAGAGAATTCTCAGTCTTTCCTTGATATGTGTCCTTCAATTATGATCCATTTCTGGCTTTGTCTTCAAAAACAGCATCTAAAAAGCCGAACCACTGAACACAACCTCAAACTCTATATAGATTAAACAGTCCCTGAATGGGCCATTTTTCCTGACCAGGTACATTTTCCTTTTCCTTGGTGCACATGGGTTTGAACACTATAATGTTTTTTTGCACTTGGTTATTCTATTTTTTAGTGCATTGCCTTAAGTGGTTGACCGTGAACAAGAATAAGTTTCACTAAGCATACAATCACCTTGAATATATTAAGGCAAATTGTGTTAGCATATATATATATATATATATATATATATATATATATATATATATATATATATATATACATGTAGCAAATGAACAAGAGCAGCACTCAAAAAATAAAAGAACTGGGTGCCATTGATTATACGATCAGAGCCGCATGTCCCAGAAATAATGTATATAAGGAAAGCCACAACACTTCCAATTAAAAAAAACTGTTTATATATATATATATTATATATATTTATATAATTATATATATATATTATTATATAGATATATAAGATTATATATATATATATATATTAATATATATATAATATATACACATATATTTTACACATACATTTATTAACATTATACAATGTTTTATTTATACAGCAATTGCAAGGGATTCTCATCTCATTCATTAGCTTTAAAAATGTAGGCAAGGTACATAAAGACTATAACCAAATACATTGCTGTTCTGATTTTGCTTCCTTTCAGCGTTAGAACAGTTCTTAACTATCACTTGTTTAAAGGTTTCCTAGGTTACTAACCATCTCTCTATCTACTTTAGAGCCATAACCTGCTGTGTCTTATCAGCAGCACAGGAAACTATCTTTTACTGACAAACTTTAACCCTGCAGATCTCTGTAGATCCCTGTAATAGGCTCAACTAGGAATATCAGAACTGAAATTTCAGTCACTGCTGTAGAACCACCCACAGCCTAAATAGAAAGTAGGAGCTACAAGCTGGCTGTGAATGGCAGGCTCTGTGAAACAGCTTGGTGAGTACACCCCTTTAAGCTTTACTTATATTAAGGTGGTAACCCCTTTTAAGTGTGAAAGAATAAAGCAGGTATTTGTGCAATTTAGATGACATTTATTTTGAGCAGGCAGTATAAAGACCAATATACTATACAGAATGAGGTTGATAAGTATATTGAAATTTGAGTATGTGACTCTAAAAAGCTTTATTTTATCTGACAATATGTCCTAGTCATCAAATACAGTAGGTTGTCCATTTCTAACTGGCTTCTCATGATACTTTTTATCAAAAATTTTGCTACAAAACAAGTACAGCATCGATTTACTACTACCCTACTATCAATTTAAATAAACTATACCATAAAGTTGTTTCTAAAATGCAACTCAGTGGCTAATGTCCTTCACATGGTTGGTTTATCCCAGACTTTGTAGATGAGAAGTATCATATCAATCTGTATATAAGATGGACTATATCTCCTAATTACTGTGTCAAAAACAACAAAAGAGTGAGAAAATTATAAATGTGTACATTTTTTCTTACTTATTGACATCAGCTTTAAACTTTCTACAAGCACCACATGATGAGGGTGAAACTTGGTCAGCACAATGAATTACGTGTGTCTCTAAATATGGTGTGAAGAAAATGAAATATTCATGTGGTTTGCACTGCGTAGGAAAGACCACAGGAGAATACAAAACATACTTAGTATTATTGCTAGAGGTGAAGATCAAAGCCCAGTATGGGAAGAAACAGCAATGACTTGTATTCATGGTTTCCCTGAATCATGCTATCTCTCATTTGCTCATACCAGTGACTTATTGGATTATTGGTACAGCAAAACTGTACACATGTAAAAAAAATTGCTAAAAATTTCTATTTCTTTCCCTTGCAGTTGTATCGTATGACCTAATTTTCTTTTCAAATACAAATAGGGCAATTTTATAGAAAGCCTAATAACCTTAAGATGTGTGTTTTTGAAAGATGAACCCAGGGACAGTGTGTAGAGAACATATAAAGTCCCACCAGATAATGTTTTTAGGAGGTTCAAACCCAGGACGCCAGTATTGCAGCACAACAGTCTAACCTCTGGGCCACTGTGCTGTCTTCTATTATACTTCCTAAGCCTCATTAAATAGATCTTCTGCAAAACAACTTCAGTGTACAGCAGCAGATGACTTCCGCGATCAGTCTTCACGTAACTCTAAGGGCGCATCCACACGGCAGTGGACAAATACCGGCCGGCAAACCGGCCGGTGTTTGTCCGGTTTTGCGGCCGTCCCCACGGCCACGGGGGGGGGGGGCGGCTTTTCTCCGCGATGAGCGGAGAAGAGCCCTCCCCCTCCCATTGAGAAGCACATCTTCCGTCCGGAAACCGGACGGAAGATTGTGCTTCTACAATGTTTTGCTGTCTGTCCGCCGGCGGCAAAACCGTCCGACGGCAAAACCCGTGCAGTGGGGACTGCTGCACGGGTTTTCCATAGAGCACAATTGTGCTCATTTTCGGCCAGTTTTTCAGGCGATCCGAAAAACCGCAAACCGGCTGAAAAACCGGCCGAAAACCCGTGCCGTGGGGACATGCCCTAAGGGTATGTGCACATGGCGTGTTGGGTCTGTTTTTGGATCCGAAAAATGCATCCAAAAGTACTGCTTAGAGCGCATCCAAAATGCATCCAACATGCATCCAACACCCAGGTGCGTGTTTGGCTGCATTTTGGCTGCAGCAGGAATGCACGCTATAATTTTAAATACGGTGTCTGCTGCATCTTACGGACCAAGAATTCACATGACAATTTTTTTAATGGTACCGAAAGACGCATCAGAAAGATGCATGTAAACACGCAGCAGCGATAAGATGTTCATCGTCCATTTCCTCCTTCTTCTTCTCCTCCCGTCTCCTAAAACTAAACATGAAGAAAACTGAATTTATCATCTTTCCACCGTCCCACTCTATCCCTACACCTGATCTCTCTACTACAGTCAACGGCTGTACACTCTCACCTGTTCCGCAAGTCCGCTGCCTTAGGATAATCTTCGACTCCTCTCTATCTTTCAAACCTCACATCCAAACCTGTTACCTCTGCCTGCCGCCTCCACCTGAAAGATATCTCTCGCATCCGCTCATTCCTCAACTTGAACACTACAAAAATGCTAGTCCTTGCCCTTGTCATCTCCAGCCTAGACTACTGCAACATCCTTCTCTGCAGCCTCCCGTCTAGCACTCTTGCTCCCCTTCAATCCATCCTCAACTCTGCTGCCCGTCTTATCCACCTCTCTCCTCGCTACACTTCTGCCTCTCCCCTCTGCCAATCCCTTCATTGGCTACCCATTGCCCAGCAAATTAATTTCAAGTTACTAACCATGACCTACAAGGCTCTCCATAACCTCTCCCCTTCATACCTCTCTGCCTTAATCTCCAGATATCTCCCCTCACGGAATCTCCGCTCCTCACAGGAACTTCTCTACTCTCCTCTTGTCAGCTCCTCACATAACCGTTTTCAACACTTCTCCCGTGCTTCACCCACACTCTAGAACTCACTGCCCCAACACATCAGACTCTCTTTCACTTTCACCAGGTTCAAAAGCAACCTGAAAACCTATCTCTTCAGGATAGCCTATAACTTACAATAACCCAGCAGCCACTGTGCTACTCCACAAATATGTCTGCCCCTCACCTTCTGTCTCTTTTCTCCGCCTTGTAGATTGTAAGCCCTCGCAGGCAGGGCCCTCTCTCCCTCTGTGCCAGTTGTAAGTCATTCACTGTTATCATTGTATTTGTCTGACATATGTTATGTATGTAACCTACCCTTTGAATGTACAGCGCCATGGAATCAATGGCGCTTTAAAATAAATAATAATAATAATAAAAATAATAAAGACGTCTGAACGCCAATGTGTGTTGAAAGCAATGTAAAATCATACTGCACATTGTTAGATGCATGTTTGGGGTCATTTAGGGTTCGAAACACGGATCCAAACACACATCTAAAAACCGATCCAAACTCGGATCCAACAGGCTGTTGGAACATACCCGAAAGCCAATCTCAGGCCACAGTAGTCACGTGTATGGCCCATGAATGACTGGTAATGAGAAGTAAAAAAGATCTCAGCATCATAAAGGCCAAGAACACCATCAAGATATGTTTGAAATGTTGTTTTGCAACTAGTGCTTCAGAAAACACTGATCACTCTGAAGCCTATTCCAGCTGTAGCATATGAGCACTCCAGCTTGATCCTCTGGATACATAAAGATTGTGGAAAAACAGGACACTTCCTATATTCCCTTCCAGGCTGGTGTCAAACCCTTATGGGTTCAGACAGTAAAGGAAGTAAGTGCTTGAAACATAGCATGACTGGTCAGAACATTGCACCGAGCTGTGATGCAGGGCTTGAGACAGCGTAGAACGGTTTAATGCTGTCTCCTGGCTTGCATCACCACCTGCTTGGTGCTTCTTTGGGCTCCTCTTCTGCTTTGCATTGGCCATTCTTATGTCTTCTATCTCCACAACCTGCAATTTTTGCTTGACAAAGGGCTTCAGCAATCTGTAAGCCAAAACTTTGCTATTTTCTGAACAATAAGCAACATTCTGATCACTCGTGTTGAAGAGTGTTCTCAGTTTAATTCAAAGACTGTAATATATTATTATTTATTTTAAAGCGGCATTAATCCCAGGGCGCTGTACATTCGAGGAGCGTTACATACATAACATACAGTAGGCCTAAACAAAATACAATGGCAACACTAAAGAGGGCATGTATGAAAACTGTCTAGGTCTAAGACTTTCTTTATTGCCCATAGCAACCAATCAAAGCGCCCCTTTTATTTTTTAAGAGCACTACAGGAAATGAAGGGGGAGCTCTGATTGGTTGTTATTGACAGCAAAGAAAGTTTTAGACCTAGACAGTTTTCATACATGCGGCCCTAATTATTGGTTGATTGGTATTATTGATTGCTAGGTTGGTATGTAACCTGCTAGTGGGAGTTCCCTATTCTCCCTTTATATCAAGAGTGTATATCCAATTGCAGGAAACCAACTGTTAAAAACATACATATATTAACTATGTTTCTTTTAAACACATATACATTTTTCGTGCACAACAAGTGCTACTTGCACGTATCCATAAGTAGTAGTCCACAACCAGCAAAGCGTCCGTAGTACAAGGCAATAGGCTCCAAGGACCTCCAGCGTTAGGAAGTCGAGTAGTGGAGCGCTGACAGACAGGTCGGGACCGAGGCGGGCGTGCGACATTTCGGGGAGACTCCTCCCCTTTCTCAAGCACGAGCCCCCTACCTCGTCACTTCCTTAAATACTCCAACAAACAAAACATACAACACTATACATTGATAAAACAGAATAAAAACACAGACCCTGTGGCAGCGTTAACCTATAGAGGGAACGGAATAGAACGTTACAGGAAGACCTTATAGTTTAACTCCTCATTAAGACCTGCCGGCGCTAATGTATTAAGCCGGTGAATCCACACAGCCTCTCTCTGGAGTAATCGCCTCTCAAGGCTTTCACCCTGTCTATAAGTAACCTCTTCTATCACACACCAATGGAGTTCAGCGATGTTGTGTCTGAACTCATTGAAGTTGAATAGTAATCCACTGCACACCAAGGAATAGTTAGTGAATTAATAAATTAATTTATGTGAGGCATAGATCATTCCATAAAAAAATCCGGGAAATATTTACAAGGACATGCTCAACAAGTGCTTTACAAAATAGTGGATCAATGTGAAGTTGATGTCAATATTTTATCATATCATATCATATTGATATTGTTTTAGTAAGGTATTAGCTGTATATTTATGTTTTTTGATTTATATTCATTCATTTCATTTAATGCTAATTCGCCAATAATAGGGAAAGAGATCAAAAATAGTGTATATTGTGAAACAAAACTAGAGTTCATAGCAAAATGAGATGCAACCCCACCACTTTATAACAAAAATCTAAAACAGCAGCATAAGATTCATAATAAAAGGTATAAATAATACTGCTATATATCTGGGAACCCACATGGTAATGCTGGAGAGCAGAAAAGCCACCAACTACTTGTTCCATACAAATAGAAACAATGTTCATGTACCTGAGAGGGGCCCTCTCAATCTGTGGGCCCCGTAGCAGTCGCTATGGCTGCTATGGCTAATTATTACGTCCATGCTATAAAAAGAGAAGACTGTGCGCACAGTTTTTGTTCCTGCTCTGCCAGCAGCAAGTCTGTAGGATCATGTCAAGCAGCTGAGCACTTCATTTTTTATAAAGGTCAGGAGGGAGTAAATTTATTTTACATGGGAGAGATGAGGGAGGTTATTTAACTTAAGGTGAGGGAGGGTGTGAGGATCGAAGCATGTCCATGTGGGAAGAGTGCACAATACTGTATTCAAAATGTTGGCGCCGCCAATGTCACACCTTTTTCAGCCTGGCACTGTGTTCTTCAGGCACTGATCTGGGAACCATTAGGTTAAAATGGTGAAAATGACAGAATCCTGTGGGTGGTGAATAAAGTCCTGTTAACTATTTAATTCCAAATTCTTCAACAGACGCTAAAGCTGCACAATACATATACTGTACAAAATTAAAGTAAGACATACATATAGACATTATAGGGACACAATGTAGTAAAAAAATATTTTAGTAAAAAATGTGTTGTAGATTTTTTTAAGCCTAATTTTACACTAAAAATCTGCAATAGTATACTATACATTATAAATGAATGAGGCTTTACCAAACCCAATACACATGTTACAGCAAAAATCTGCACTGATTTCACTGGTTTGCTACTGTTTATCAAGTCTGCAGCATGCTCTGCATTTTGTAGATGTCTTCCAGATTGTTGTTTGATTATGAGAAAAAAAATCTGCAGATTTCATATTCAGTGATATTACTCCATAATATAGTTGGTCCTGTTCTATAGAACAAAACCGTTAGAATCCTGTGTGTGGACCACAGCCTCTGTGCCCATGTACATTATGCCTAATACTTATACTTTTATTACAATTCACTCTTGCTTTCGGTTAAAAAAAAAAAAATCATAAAAAACTGAAAACAATCTGCCTTATGTGAACCTGACCTAAAGTTAATTAACAATTTGGTTCTGAGGAAGGGTTTCAAAGTGTGCAACCAATGAGCAGTAAAAACTTGCAAAGGGTCAATGTGCTGATTCTGTAACAGTTTTTAAAATCCCTGAATTGTGTGAGATTAATCTGGACAGATGCTTTTACATTGGCTCCTAGTTAACACTCTATGGAACAGATAATCTCTTTGGGGAGTAATTATCTCCTGTAATTGCTTCTATTTGTTCTGTGTTAAGCCTTATTAATGGAGGTTTTTAGCCTCCATTTGTGGTATCTGTCAGGATACCCTGAAAAAACTAATGTGATACATACCACATTGGAGCTGAGGTAGAACCATAGGAAACTGTAGGGCAAACATAGTCACTTGGACTACGTTTGCTCTATTTTTAAATCATGCAGGTTTTATGTGCTAGACAATGAAGCATGTTTGACCACGCTTTTCTGTTCAGTAATAATGCATGTAAAGTTGAAAAACAGAGTGAATGTAGTCCGAAAGAGACTGTGTGCCCTATTGATTGATTGATCCTACCTATGGAGGACAAAAACATGATGTTGATGGGGCCTTAATTCATATATTCCAACTTTTGAAAGTGGAAAAGCAGGAGATTGAAGAGTGCGGCGCGCGTAGCAAAATATTTGCATGGACACGCCCATCTTGTTGGTGTGCCACGCCCCTTCAAAAGCCACACCCACTCCACCTAACTGCATAACGGCTTTGGAAGAAAGCCAGGTAGATGCCCTTATAGCCAGGTAGTAGCCCCCCATAACAGGTAGTGCCCCTTACAGGCAGGTAGATGCCCCCTTGTAGCCAAGTAGATGCCCCCTTGTAGCCAGGTAGATGCCCCCTCTGTAGCCAAGTAGATGCCCCCTTTGTTAGCCAGGTAGATGTCCCCCTTTGTTAGCCAGGTAGTGCCCCCTTTGTTGCCAGGTGATGCCCCATTTGTTAGCCAGGTAGTGCCCCCTTTGTTGCCAGGTGATGCCCCCATTTGTTAGCCAGGTAGTGCCCCCTTTGTTGCCAGGTAGTGCCCCCTTTGTTAGCCAGGTAGTGCCCCCTTTGTTGCCAGGTAGTGCCCCCTTTGTTGCCAGGTAGTTGCCCCCTTTGTTAGCCAGGTAGTGCCCTCTTTGTTAGCCAGGTAGTGCCCCCTTTGTTGCCAGGTGATGCCCCCATTTGTTAGCCAGGTAGTGCCCCCTTTGTTGCCAGGTGATGCCCCCATTTGTTAGCCAGGTAGTGCCCCCTTTGTTGCCAGGTAGTGCCCCCCTTTGTTAGCCAGGTAGTGCCCCCCCTTATAGCTAATAAAAATAAAATAATAAATTCCACTTACCTCACCAGGCTCCTGCAGCACATCCAAGGCTGCCGACTGAGTAGTCTCAGCGTCGCCGGGGATGTGAGTGCAGCCGCGCGTCACAGCCCCTGCAACGCTGACCTGTATGTACGGCGCACACCGGCGCTGTACATACATGGGGAGAGGGAGGAGGGAGCGATCCCTCCTGCCTCCTCCCTGCACAGCGGGTGAACTCCGGGCATTTGTAGGAGCGGCCCGGCGGTGCCAGAGTAGCGCACCAGCGCTACTCTGTTGCCGCGGCCATTTAAAGGACCCCGCTGCCTGCTGGCAGCGGGAGTTTCGCCAATTCTGCTGGGAGGGCGGGGGGGGGGGGACCCCCAAATAGCGGGACCCCCCGCCAAAAGCGGGAGAGTTGGCATGTATGCCTTAATTATGCAAACTGCATTAATTTCAACTGAACTAAACAGGTTCTTCAGCTCTGTGTATATAAAAGAGGATAAAACAGCTGATGTGATGGGGTCACTGCTTATTTGAACAGGTCCAGAGCAGATTTAGGAGGTGCCAGTACAGTAGGAGTGCGGAAATGGTACAAGACAGGTTAATTCAGGTTAAGACAGCTTTAATTCTTAAAGAGCTCAGCTCAGTTGTTTTTGTGCCCTGTACATGATATTCAGAGATTCTCTGGTGAGTGGTATAGTGCCAGGAGACTGGCGCAAGGTAAATGTGGTCCCCATCTTCAAAAAAGGCTCCAGGTCATGCCCGAGGTAATTATAGACCAGTAAGATTAAAACATCTATTGTGGGAAAACTGTTTGAGGGGCTCATAAGAAACTGTATACAGGAATATGTGGCTGAATATAATATTATAAGCGATTGACAGTATGGTTTTACTAAGGACAGAAGTTGTTAGTCCAACCTGATATGTTTTATGAAGAAGTGAGTAGAACTTTGGATAGCGAGGTGACTGTGGATATAGGGTGACATGTCCGAAATTGGCATTGCTGAGACAGATTTTAGACGCATTTAATCAGTGTAAAGTGTGCTTGAAAGTATGATCTTTTCAAGAATCTGGTGTCTGGTATACCTTGCATAGTAAACTTAATGCGCCTAAAAAGCACACTGCGCAATCATGGCCCATAGCTTATCATTGATAGTGTATGTAATGCCACAAAACTACAAAGCCACACTTACAGCTCAATGGCTGGTGGATACACTGACTCCCAGCAGCAGGCGTCTCTGGCCCTTATGCTTCATGGGAAAAGATAGCACAAGGGCCAGAGACGCCTGCTGCTGGGATTCAGTGTATCCACCAGCCATTGAGCTGTAAGTGTGGCTTTGTAGTTTTGTGGCGATTTATGTCCCATTTTTCTGTGGTTTTATTTTTTGATAGTGTAGGGACTCGCAAGAAATGAGGAGCCTTGCCGTTGGCTTGCGAGCTTGCGTACTGTAGCTACTGTAGCTACTGTATCAACTAATACCTCATATTTTTGATATTTTTCCCAGCATCTTATCTCTTTGCCCTAAAATACTGGGGAACTTAGGGTACAAGTATTTTGTGCATTGCACCTTCTAAGTGCTGGGCAGCTTGCCCACAATTTTTTTGTGGGTGATATAAGCTGAAACCCAGCATGGTGTAACTGTATGAATGGCGTTACCCTTCGTATCGCTTTATCTATATGCAATTCTCATCGGTATTGTTGCATTTTTGCAGTCTCCCCATGTATTATACTGTGGCTTTTTGCATGCTGGTGTGAACTAGCACCTAGAGCATTTGCTCATTAATTAACGGCACCTGCTATCTTTTCCCATGCAGCACAAGGGCCAGAGACGCCTGCTGCTGGGATTCAGTGTATCCACCAGCCATTGAGTTGTAAGTGTGGCTTTGTAGTTTTGTGGGGATTTATGTCCCATTTTTCTGTGGTTTTAGTGTATGTAATGCGCCTATCGAGGGTTAAATAGGGCTAGAAGTAATAATGTGTAACTGGATTGAAAACTTGCTATTGAATCAGTGGTGGTAAATGATTCCTACTCAAAATGTTACCCAGTTATAAGCAGAGACCTAAAGGCTCAGTACTGGGTCCTCTTTTTAATTTATTTATTTATTAATGATGTAAGGAAGAGGATTAATAGCACTGTTTCTATTTTTGCAGATAATACTAAGATATGTAGTATAGTGCAATGTATGGAAAATATCCATAAATTGCAAGTAGACCTGGACACAATGGATGTTTGGTCATCCAGTTGGCAAATGAGGTTCAATGTGGATAAATGTAAATTTCTGAATCTGGGTACGAAAGATCTGGGAGACTCACTTGTTGAGAAGGCATATTTATAGATCATAAATTACAGAACAGCATGCAATGTCAATCAGCAGCCTCTAAGGCCAACAGGATATTGGCATGTATTAAAAGAGGCATGGATTTGCGGGACAAGAATGTAATATTACCGCTATATAAAGCTATATAAAAATATATTATAGGATGAGGAAAGAATTTTTTTTACCATGTTACAAATGGTTTCATGCACTGTACTATACACAGCCTGCTGCAGGCAATCAGAAAGTGAACTGGAACAGAGATGCAGGGGCATGAGAAGTACATGTCTGAGAATGATGATGTGTGGGTGTACTTGACAGGGCTCAACAGTGCTAGCAGTGTTAGGGGTGGGAACAGGGAAGTCCTAAATTGTAACTGAAATGGATTCTGAGACTTGTAGGAAAGAGATGCTAGAGAACTACTGACCTTCCCACAAGCAGGAAGTTTCTCTGCAAAAAGTGGATCTCATGATATTTAAATAAAGAGGAAAATGAAAAGAAACACAGGAAGTGTGGAATATCTTTACTTTTCCATATAAATGCTGTTTATAATGTTCAATAAAATCATTAAACTCCTGGATAACCCCTTGAAGTATACAGGTGGCCCCTACAAAAATATGGTAAAAAGCTCTTTCATGTAAAACCCTCTCAAAAGACAAGAGGGCATTCCCTTCATTTGGAGAAAAAAAGGATTCAGTCTCCAGAAGAGAAAAGCCTTCTTCACCATGAGAAAAGTGAATCTGAGTAAAAACCACCCCAAGAGCTGTTAACAGTAGGAACAGTTAAGGGCTTCACAAAAGGGTTAGACCAGAGGTCCCAAACTCCAGTCCTCAAGACTCACCAACAGGTCATGTTTACAGGATCTCCCACAGAATGCACTGACAACAACTAAATCACCTGTGCAGCATAATGATATCACCTGTGCAATGTTAAGGAATGCCAGAAAACATGACCTGTTGCTGGACCTTGAGGACTGGAGTTGGGGACCCCTGGGTTAGACAACTACTTAAACTAAATATTGATACTTATTTAGCCATATAAAACATCTGGATCCACTTGTTTGGAAATTTTGGGAACAAGAAAGAATTGTTCCTTTAGAGCAGATGGGTTCGTGACTTATTGTTTCTAAAGTCTTTATCAGTAGGTGAAACAAGGTTTAAAAATGTCCTGTCCCCCTCCCTTCATCCACATTTTTCCCCACCCTTGGGTGAACTTGATGGACATATGTCTTTCTTCCATCGTACTAATTATGAAACTATGTTATTATGTAATACAAACTGCCAACCAAGTATGAGAGTGGAAGGAATTCGTTACATTCGTTACTACTCCAGGTAAATCTTTAGCTACCTACCTACAATATGTATGCAGAGAGTATTTATTTTTAAAGGGTTTTACTTTTTTTGTCTCACTTCATTTCCCCTAGATAATAAAAATGGAACAGAATATTTGTTTTCTTAGTGATAAAAGAAACCATTCTAGATAAGTGTCTACATGGATTGTGTAAATATCTCACATAAGAAGCTCTACATACAGAACAGACTTCGCCTTATGGTCTAGAGGTGTCACACTGTCAAAGAAAGTGTCACTTGAGTACCACATCCTCTTGTTTAGCAGGAAGACCCTTTGTCTGGCTCCACTTCTAACGTCTCTGAACTTGCAATCCAGGGATCACACTGTTAAAGTAAATGCTTTGTAAGCTCATTGGATATCATGATTCATGATGTCAACCCAGTCTGCTGGGGCTTTCGTAGGAAATTATTTCACAAGTTCCACTCTTGGGTGTCAGTTAACATCCGAGATTCTGGTCGCACTCAGTCAATACCAATGATTTATTCTGTGACCTGCATGTGTGGGTGGCAAGGCGTGGGTTATATAGTTAATATTTAGACAGAATGCCCAAATGTAACCCTATCAACACAAAGGGCAGAACTTCTGACAAGAATGTGCTTCTGTAAGAAAAGGTTCAGCTCCAACAAAATATGTGTATACTTATTTTGTACACAGTATTTCATGTTACTAAAGGAAATCATATATATGCAACTTTTCTACCTACTATACAAGTGTAAAATTATATTTAAAGAAGGTTATTGAACATGACAAGTTAACATTCAGTGGAGCAGATCTACTAAAACTGTCTAATACTTAGAGAGTGTTAAAGGAGTTGTCTCACTATAGGTTTTCAGCCTACCTCAGTATGTCTGGCACCACAGGATTTTTGAAATCAGGGGCGTGCTTCTTGTCTGCCTCTTTTCCTCCCCCTTCCCCACTCCCCTCAGCACACAGACAGTTCTCCTCCTCCAACTGCAGTAACTTCTATACAGCAGGGGGAGAGCGAGGGGGTTTGCTGCCAGAGTTAGCCCTGTGTGTGCCTGCCTAGATCTGCTGCTCACTGCTGGATCAGCTGCACAAAGTCAGGAGACAGCAGGGAGAGGGCTGATCTATGAGTGGCTATGGAGCCAGAGATCTGTGAAGCTGTGTATGCTAATAGCAGAGCGGGAGGGGGGTTGATGTAAAGGTTCCTACACCCCCTGCTTAGCATACAAATCTCCACGGACATCTCAAGCAACAACAAACAAACCCTGTTCTGTGCAGTCCTCCCATCAGAACAGACACAGGGCAGCTGTGAAGTGTGTTTACTATAATCACGATGTGTCACTAATACAGCAGAGCAGGGAGGGATATGAACCGTTCACATGCCCCCCTGATCTGTTCTATTAGTATAGTCAGAGCTCCACAGACACATCATGATTATAGTAACACACTTCACTGCTGTCACATCGTACTGACCACAGATCAGCCTCACCTCTGCTCTCCTCAATCTGTGTAGAGTGCAGGAGGGATCAGGCACACACAGGGTTAATCCAGGCAGCACAGCTACACAGACACAGAAGCCAGAACCCTCCCCCTCCCCTACAGAAGCATCACATACTGTGCGGGAGGGGCTCTGTGCTCCAACCTGTATTGAGAAGCAGATGAGTCACCAGCACTGGCAGCCAGTGAGATAAAAATCAACAGGTCGGTGGCTATAGTGATTTGAGGAGCTGATGCACTCCTACTACCAGTGATAACTCACAATCAGTAGGACATTTGTAATGAACATATAGTGCAAAGCTGCTTGTTTTTTAAAGATCTTTCAATTAAACCCAATCATTGTAGCGAAACAACCCCTTTAACTTAGTCAAGGCTTTCATATTGTGCATCAAAATTCCATTGCAGAATTTGGTACGTTGTCACATCTTAAAGGGGTTGTCTCACTACATTGATTCATCTTACCTCAGTCCTGTTTTCTTGGTTTCATTTTGAATTCAGGGGCGTGTTTACTGACTTCTACTAGGCTGCAGTAGAAGCCAGGTCTGTAGCTATAGCAACCAGTGCTGGCAGCCTATCAGGAGAGATTGAACAGCTCTGTAGCTATAGCGAAATGAGGAGCTGATGCAGCTAATACAAGAGGGGATATCTCAGAATAGGTAGGACACTGTTAATGGACATATATTGCAGAGTTAATTGATTTTGCAAGATCTTTAACATAAAATGCAATCCTTGTAGCAAGACAACCCCTTTAAGTCATGCCTTGCCCATGAAGCAGTGCCCCTTTTATGTCTAAGCCACAACCCCTTCCAAATGAGTCTAAAGCTACATGTGCTACATTTTGTAAAATGTTGGTGTATTTTACAACAGATTCTATGTGAAAACACCGTATTAAATCTGCCCTATTAGGTTCAAAGATTAATGAAAACAGATGTAAAGAAGGAGTTGGAGACAAAATGTACCCAGTAATGGACATCTCAAATTCATCTATTAAAGTTGGTCATAGTGGTAACCAGGGCCGGGACGACAGGTAGGCGAATGTAGATGACCACCTAGGGCGCCACTTCATCCCAGGGAGGAAGGGGGTGTAAGGAGGCATGAAATGGGTTAAATTTTCAGTTGGAGGCGCTTTGCGCCTTATTTGCCTAGGGCACCAGAATACCTTGTCCCAGTCCTGGGGGTAGCAACCTATAAAAATGCATGCTATAGTTTGTCAGATTAGCAATATTAACCTATGTATACCCATGCTGTTTTGGCCCTAATGATCAGAACATTTTTCTGATTTAATTCATGTATTCATATCCATCCAGAGCCTCTGTCACAGATTCCATCAAAAACGGTGGCTTACTTATTCGCTGTTATTTCGTTCTTTGTTGCTGTTGATCACTTCGTTCAAACTTAGAACTCGTATAACTTACAAAACCTTTCAATTAAAATGTATTGAATAAAAACGGTGGAAAAAATAGCCCTCTTGATCAGAACTGTTTTTTTTTTTATTTCATTTATTGGACCTATGTATTTAAAACCATGCAGAGCCTCCATTACAGATTCTACCAAAAACAATGGAAAAAATAAAACACCATTCTGCACTATTATTTTTTGTTAAAGAGACGGACACCACGACAGAAACCCGATGATGCCATTGTAGACAATAGGGTCTGTTGGGTGCTGTTTATGTCCATCATGAACCTCATCCAGTTCTACCTATATCCTACAATCTGCAATATTTTACACATAGTCACAGCATATTTAGATTTTTATAGTAAATGATCATAGTTGTAGCTGAGAGCAGTGCATGACAAAATCACATTTTTGGTCCACAAAGAAGCAGCTGCCTCCATGTGTATGTGAGTGAAGTATATTTCTGCTGTCAGGCAAAAAATCATCTATCATGTCACAAAAATATTTTAACATTATGGTTTATTCCATGTAGTTCAAAGCGTAGAGATAAATGACAGGTGAAAATCTATCCTGCTGACTCTCCGTACATTAATGCCCTCTGTTTTACAGCCTGCTCAGGAGTAAATAAGATGTTGGCTTGAATTCATTTTTATATTATGTGTCTTTATTCACTTTAAGGGGAAACATACCCCAAATAGATTTAATTCTGTTTTATGTTGCAATAAATTTTTTGCCACTTGTTATGACGATACAATAAATCTCTAAATTTGCATCTAGCAATAATATGCAGCGCTACCAAATAGCCTATAAAGTTAAAAGCCACACTTGAAGTGCAATCCCGCTTTTAACAATATTTTACATTCAAATGTACATAAAGAGTTGAGTAAGTTTGCAGCTACTTCACTTTGTTTATACTAATTAAGTTATTATATGTAATGTTCTCTATTTCTATTCATTGATCCAACATTAGAGCTACTTGCCCTTGAAAATAGACAGAGGTTTATTGAAAAAATGCTCTAGGGCAAGCAATCAAATCAAACTATTGGCGTCAATTCAATATCAGTTAAGTTCCCATGATTCACTGCTATATGATAAAAGGAAATAATCAGAATTTGAGAAAAAGAACGCAAAGTAGCTCAAAATAATTATGTACATGTATCGTAGATTTTCACTACTAAGCGCGACTTGTATAAATGGGGCTGCGCCAGATATCTGGCGTCTTTTCAGCCCAATATCAGGCGCAGCCCCGTTCGCTACATTTTTAGGCGGGGCGTACTAGAACCATATGAAGCTATAGATTTATAGCTTCACTACGGCATTTCTAGGGGCATTACTGCTGGAACAGGTAAACCACTGTCAAAGTGGTTTACCTGAGCCAGAAATGTCGTCTTAGTGTTAGAATGCGCCTTATTTATGACCCACAGATAGAGCTGGTTCATAAATTAGGCGCATTCTAGGCTATTATTATGCACATGAAATTTGCCGTTTAAATGCCAAATTTCATACATACCGCTCTTATTGTTCATAGCTGTCTGACATGGGTGTAAATATAGCCATAGTAGCTGCTATGGGGCCCAAAGGTTAAATAGCCCACTTAGGTGCAAGAAAATTGTATATTTCTTGTATGGAAGAACAGGTTTGAGGTTTTCATCTATCTAGCACTATTATGTGGGTTCTCTGATATTTGGAACCATTACTTATATCTTTAATTATTACTGGTATACTTTGATACTGTACCACATAAAAGATTGGTAAATAAAATGAGAATGCTTGGACTAGGGTAAAATGTTTGCAAGTGGGTAAATTATTGGTTCAGTGATAGAAAACAAAGGGTGGTGATTAATGGCACATACCGGGGGCTGGACTCCCCTTTTCTACTTGGGCTGGATTCCCATTTCAGGGGGTTATTGAGATAGGGGAAAAAAAAAAATTTTTTTTTGGTCTTGAAGGTCATATTATATTTAAAATTTCAGTTTGAAGGTTTATTTTAAAAAAAGCATTGAAAAAAGATCCAAAAAAAAAGATCCGTAAAAGCATGCAAAACGCATCCAATACGCATCAAAAAAAAAGGGTCACTGTTGCTTTTTTGGATCCGCTTTTTGGGGCATTTTATCCAGTTTCCCCGGTTAAAAAAAGGATCCGTAAAAAATACCAAAAAAGTTGTGAACAAGCCCTTATAGGTTATAAATGTTTGTGACTGTAATACCCCCTTTATTGAAGAATTCCACCATTCAACAATTCTTTCAATATTAATTACTATTACAACCTACATACATACAATGGTGTTTACTATGATTTAAACAGGGGGGCCCCCAACCGCCGTCCGGACCGGCACCGGCCCTTTGCGCATCCCCTGCCGGTCCCGGCCCCGGGCTAAAATGATCCGCCCCTCGGTGACTTTAGGGCCCGGCGGTCGGGTTTGTCTGCGCGGCCCCTTTTAATCCAGCTGCGCAGACCTAGCAGCTGCGACATCGTGTGCTGCATTACAGGGAAAACCGTGGCTTACCGCCCCGCTTTCCCTATCATTGTAATGCGGCACTCACCAAGCTGTATCTACAAACAATGAGTGGCCAGGGAGGTGATGAGCATGACATCATACCCCCGTGCCGCCGGTTTGTCGGGGTGCTGGAGGGAAGGAGCCGGCCAGATCCGGGAAAATGAGGCTTCTCTTCTTCTTTTTTTTTTTTTAAATTTGTCCCTGTGGGGATTACTACTGGGGCAGCTATGCATTATACTGGGGGGAGCAAGTATTAAAAACTGGGCAGCTAAGTATTTCACGGGGGCAGCATTCATACTATGGGGCACTATCCTTTCATGGGGGCACAAGTTTATACTGGGGCAGCTTGCATTACTACTGGGGCACTAAGTATTACTACTGGGGGCACTATGCATTTCTACTGGGGGGGGCTAAGATTTCATGGGGGCAGTATGCATTACTACTGGGGCGCTAAGTTTACACTGGGGGAGCTATGATTATCTGGGGGCACTAAAGTATTTAAAAAGGGGGGAGTTGATTCTACGGGGGCAGCTATGTTATACTGGGGGCAGCTAAGCATTACTAATGGGGGCAGCTTGTTTAAAATATTTGGGGGCATTTTGTATTACATGGGGGGACTATTTTTACTACTGGGGGAGCTATGATTACTACTGGGGGGCAGCTAGTTTACTACTGGGGGCGCTAGTATTTCTATTTGGGGGGGGCTAAGTATTACTACTGGGGGGGGTAAGTATTACTAGGGGGCATATGATTACACTGGGGCAGCTAATATTCTACTGGGGGGAAATATGATTACTACTGGGGGCAGCTATGATTCATGGGGGCAGCTAGTTTACAATGGGGCAGCTAATATTACTACCGGGGGGAGTTTTGATTACTATGGGGCAGCTATGTTTACTATTGGGGGGCACTAATAATAATACTAGGGGGGGGAGCTATGTATTACCCACTGGACAGTAGTTTTTACTATGGGGGGGCCAAGCATTATACTGGGGGAAGTATGCATTACATAAAAGGGGCAGCTTCATTACTATGGGGGGGGAGCTATGTTTATATTGGGGGGAGCTATATATCACTACTTGGGGCAGCTATGTATTACACGGGGGCAGCTATGCATTACACTGGGGGCATAGATTAACTGGGGGCAGCTAAGTATTACTATGGGGGGCACTATGATTACTACTGGGGGCAGCTAAGATTTCTACTGGGGGGGAACTAATATTTTTCTGGGGGCGCTATTATTTCTACGGGGGCCAATTATTACTACTGGGGGGAGCTATGCATTACCTGGGGGTACTAAGTATTTATCTGGGGGCGTATTTTTACTACTTGGGGAGCTAGATTACTATGGGGGACTATGTATTACTATGGGGGGCAGCTAAATATTATTTCTGGGGAGCTAATATTACTACTGGGGGCAGCTAGATCCCCCTGGGGGCAGAAAATTAAATTACACTGGGGGGACTATGTTACAACTGGGGAAACATGTTTACTTTGGGGGGGCTAAAGATATTTTACTATATTACTGTGGGCTATGATAATCTGGGGGGGAGCTAGTATCCACTTCACTACTGGGGGCACTATGTATCTCTGGGCAGCTTTGTATCACCCCATAAAATAAAGGGGGCAGCTATGTATCCCCATCCCCCGGGCACTATGTATTCACTATCATTTCTGGGGGCACGTATCACTTTAAAAATTTTGGGGCAGCTATGTTACTATCATTATTTGGGGCGCTAGTATACTATCACACTTTGGCAGCTAAAGTTTTCACTATACTACTGGGGCACTATTATTTTTTATTTTATTTTATTTTATTTTATTATTTTTATTTTTTATTTTTAAAACGCCCTTGTTCCGGGGGGCTGTACATTGGGGGGTAATTTCATTACATAACAACGGACAGTAAAAGGGGGTAATACAATTGGGCACAACAGGGGGAAAGGGGAACCCCACCCCAGGGTTAAATCTACGGGGGGGAAAAACAGGGGTTTGGGGGAGCATTTGGGGGAAGTAGTTAAAAATTATGAAGGTTAAATTAGGGGGCTAAGAAAATGGGTTGTTCAGGGCTTTTAAGTGGGGTGAAAGGGGGGGAGTTGATTTTGGGGCAGTAGTTTCCAAGATGGGGGGTGAAAAGGGGGGGAAGTCTTGGGACGTTTGGGGAGTGAAAGGGGGAGCAGAGGAGAAGGGGTTTAGGGCGGAAATGCTGGGGGAGAATATTGGGAAATTAGGGGGGAGAGATTTATGGAGGGGTGAGGTCAGAGGCCTTGTATTCAGGGGTTAGTCTTGAAATTAATTCCTTTGGGGGGAAGGAAGATAAGGGGAAATTTTTAAGGGGGAAGGCAGAAAATTTCGGGGGAGGTGGGGGAAAACGGGGCAGCAGATTTAAGGATTATTAGGGGAGGATCTACTGGGGGCCCCTAGGGTTTTGAGTATTTTGGGGGAGATGACAAGGGCAAACGCATTTTGTAGTGTTTTTAGCCAAAGGGGAAAACGGGGGATCGGAGTTTTTTTTCATGGAGGGGGCAGCAAGGGAGGGGTTTGGAATTTTGGTTTGAAAGATAAAGCGAGCTAGGATTACCGAAAACGGGACTTGGGGGGAAAACCGGGGAAAGTTAAGCCTTGCTTAATGGAGTCAGGGGCAGGGGTAAATTGGGGGGGAAAAAATATGAGGTTCTGTTTTTCCCCATTTAGTTTTTGGGGGATGTGGAAGGGAGGAAATGGGGGCAGCAGTCAGGGGGATCGGGGGGAGAAGTTCATTGGGGAGAAAATTGGGGATCAAACAAAAAGGGGAAAAGAAACATGGGGCATGACTGACAAGGCCAAGGGGAAAATAAGAAAATAGGGACCCAGACTGCCCTTGGGGGGGAAAACAAGAGAGTCCGGGGGGGAAGGGGACAAGGGGAAGAAGCGCGAAATCCACAAGGGGGACAGGAATCCCCGGGAGCCAGTTCCTTATCCGGGGGGAGAGGATTTTTACGGGGAAAAGGTCACTTCAACAAGGGACAGGCCAAAGGGGGCCCAATAGTCATAACTTTAGAGTTACTAAAACATTATGACTTTTTAGGGCAGGGTTTTTTTCCCCCGCGGTTTTTAAAAAGAGTTTTTTTGGGGCCCAAAAAACAGATTTAGAAGGGTAAAAAGAATTTAGGGGAATTTGGGGGGGAAAAGCGAAATAAAACTGCGCTCAGGGAGGTTTAAAAAAAGGAAGAGTGAATCCCCTTTATTGGACAAGGAAGAGGGTCAAGGGGTTTTTTTTTTGGATTATAATTTTCATTTTTAAAACAAAAAAATGCCTGGGGGTGAAAACATTGGGGGGGCATAGATGCGACAGAGTGCATTTAAAAGGGAAAAGGGTTGTAGGGAAGGCAGAGGTGGAGCGGGGACAAAGGAGCAGGTGTAACAGGAGGAGGCTGACGCCTTCCACCATGCTTGTTACCAGGGCGAGGAGTGTGGGTAAGTTGGAGGCCGCTAAAAGAGAGTGCGGCAGGGGAGACTGTGTCAGAGGGGGTCAGCCAGGTTTCAGTCAGACCAAGGAAGAGTAGGTTGCGTGAGATGAACAAGTCATGTATGTATGAGAGTTTATTACATACAGACCGCGCATTCCAGAGAGCCCCAAGGAGAGGTTTGGGGGGAGCACGGGACAGAGGGATGTGTATCTGGTTGAAGGGATTAGCGGAATTAGTAGTGGTGAGTCTGTTCGAGGAGGCAGAGACTATGGTGGGAATGTGCTGGGGGGGGCCCTGGGTTGGGGGATATGTCCCCGGAAGCCAGAAGGAGCAGTGAGAGGGTGAGTAGGTGGCAGTAGGATAGACTGTAGTTTGGTAAGGTTTGTTTGGTGCGGAGGGCATTAACAGTGAGGAAGAGGTTGGTGGCGGCAGACAGGTGTGAGGGTAGAATGCAGGGGGAGATGTAGAGTTCATTGTCCAGCGAGGGAGCTATGTATCAATGTATCACTATCACTACTGGGGGCAGCTATGTATCACTACTAGGGGGCTATATTTATTTATTATTACAGGGGGCATATATCTCTATAATGACAGAGCTGATTACATATGTATATTATATACATGTATAATGCTGACACACAGAGCTGATCAATATTACTGCAGACTGATTATCAGCTCTGTGGGTCAGCATTATTAATATAATAGTGACCCACAGAGCTGATGATCAGTCTCCAGTTATAAAATACTGGTTACCTCATACGATACCCCTAAATGACACAGTATACACTTTATTGGGGGTTTTTTTTGTGTGTGATTCTAAACATCCAACCCCCTCCATAACCACGCCCCTAATAACCACGCCCCCAATAACCCCGCCCGCACTGGGCCGTGGAAAAATTGTCGTGCATCGAACCGGTCCCTGGTAGAAAAAAGGTTGGGGACCGCTGATGTAGACAATTTCCTAAATTGTATTATGTCCAGATCATGACCAATGTTGTTTATGTGCATCATCTCATATTTCTTTTCAGGGGGTGAATTACAGCATCTGTCAAAAACTACCCAGAACCAATAATTAGACGTACTACAATGACTGAAAAGGTTGACAATCTGCTCCCCATTCCTAGATCCTGAATAGAAGAAACATTAAGACAAAGTAGTAACTCTAAACTTAGGCTGGTTTGTGGTGGCTGGTCACATTAACCCACTGCCTTGAAATTAAATGAAATTGAACATTGGGAAGCATCATCTCATCACTTTTTTGTAGTAAAAGGTTTATTGTTATGTAATAAGCAGCCTGCTAAAGGTACATGCTATAAAGTTTTTTTACACAACAAAGGCAAATATGTAAGTCCACATTCTTTGTTCAATAGTAAGTTATACTGGTCACACACATATGTAGGGTCACTGTTGAATAAAACCTTTCGCTTTAACCCCAGCTTCCTCCATGAGCCAAGCATGCCTAAGAAAGAGGAAGAAAAGCTGCTGCTGAACATTTCTGGCAGCACTTCTCTCCCAGGAGTATAAAGGTTTGGGCATGCCCCATCCTCATTTCCCCTGAAAGGCTACCTACCATATATAATCAAGAAAAGACAAAAATAGTCCGCACCTCTGAATAATGTGAAAAAAAAACTGTGCAGGTGCATGCTGACATAGCTGCAACATAATGCAAAAACACAGAAACGAATCAGCAGCACTCTGCAGACAAGAGACAGATAAACCCTGAATATATTAATCTGTTCAAAATTCATTTCTGCTGCATCAAGTATGTATGAAAATCTCAGGCTCTTAGTACACATTTTTTTATCAAAACTGTGAGGGCCCTTCCACAAATGGCAAGATGCCATTTTTGTCTTTTTTATTGTAAGGATGGTAAAGTGATTGCCTTCATTTTGGTCTTGTACGCCACCGATACATTCAGGCTGTCTTAATCAGAACTGAGTATAGCTAGGACTTGTATGCCTTGAAAGGTATGGAGGTCTAGAAGATCAGTGAGAGAGGTGAGATTGTTTAGAGTAAGTCCCCATGTGAATTGACGCCACCTTGTTGTTGGTGGATGGCCCCTCCAGTTTTGATCCAAAAAATTAGTGATCCAAGAGCCTTAGATTTTTATATACAGTATATGACCGGAGCTTAAATCAAATCAATATTTGGTGTGACTATCCTTTGCCTGAAGTCCTGATATAGCCCCCACAGAGCCCTGATCTCATCGTCATCGAGTCTATCTGGAATTACATGAAGAGACAGAAGAGTCTGAGCAAGCTACATGCACAGAAAATCTGTGGTTACTTCTCCAAGATGTTTGGAACAACCTCCCTGACGAGTTCTTTCAAAATCTGTGTAGAAGTGTGTTTAAAAGAACTGATGCTGTTTCAAAGGCAAAAGGTGGTTACACCAAAAATTTATTTATTTCTTGTTTATCCACTTTGCATACTGTTAATTGATTAATGTGAACTATTAGCACTTCTATTTTTGACAGCATTGTTGTTTTATATTATTTCTTCCGCATCTGTGTGAAATTTTTGCCTATGTATGTGTGTATGCGTTGTCAGTGATATGCATAACCTATAATGCATCCTTGTAGAGTTCAGCCACATATAAAAAAAATGTGGGAAAGTATGTAATGAAACACTTGATTGATGAAAGTGCACTGGCCATTTAGGATCTTTTATTTGCAGACAGCAACCAGACATGAACTAAACAGCTGCATCCTCTCATAGAGAGTGTGTCCACTGTGACTGCAGCACATGATAGTTGGAACCATAAATATAGAACTGCCACTGAATCTCCCAGTTTTATCTGAGGACACAAGTGGATAGGAAAACGGTGTACATACGTGGGAGGCATCCAATAAAACACCAGGTGCTTCATGTAATACTTGTACTTAGGCAGAACACAAGGTGCTGTAAATTAAGGTGTCAGAAAAGAAGTATTTACTATACCTGTTTATGATCAGGACTCGAATATGTTCCATGGAAAACTGTAAATAACATTTAGACATATTCATTCATTACTCTTTTTTGATTCTCTTTTAACTCCATTCACATCTGCATCAGAGGTTCTGTCAGGAGTAGTGTTCCTCAAATCGGGCCTTGTTCATTTTGACACAGGTTGGATCAAAGTTGTGAAAAAATTGGGCTTTGGGATGTCCTGAACATACATTTGTTCTCTAACCCTAACCATTACCATTACCATAACCCCAGGTTGAGGTTAAAGTTGTTCAAGAAATTTTAAAGGGTTAAGGGTATGTTCACATGACATATTGAGGTGCGTACCTGTATACCTGCTGTAGAAAGTACGAGCTGTCCAGAATGTACTTTCAACACCAACATGGCCCTGCTTCCTATTGATTTTTGTTTTCCCCCATGAAAGAAATTACATGTCACTTCTTTTTATGGATGCACAGTATGCGCCATGGAATATGCAGGTTTAATATAGCACCCAATGATTTTACATTATTCTCGGGTGCATGACAGCGCCACAGCGATTGCGTTATCCAAGTGAATGAGGAACAGTCCAGCTGTGCACCGTTCCTCCCTCCCATGACCCCCCTTGCAGCGTAATTGCAGAGAGACAACCAGTTGCCACGGCAGTCAAAAACCTCATGCAGGCTTCCATAGCTGCCATGTATGTACACCTATTACACCCTGACATAAGCAAAGTGTAATAGGTAATGAATGAAAATCCTATATACGACAGCACAATATTATTGCTGTATATAAGACAAGGGATTGTGCCTCCCAGTATTAAAGTAAAACAAAAAAGTAAAAAAAAAAATATTAAGGGCGATATGTCCAAAAAGATGCACCACCACACTAGTTTTAATGCACATCAGTGTAAAGTGTGCCTGAATGAACGACCCTGCCAAAAATCTGGCGTCTGGTCTACCTTGCATTGTAAAATTGATGCGCCTATCTAAGCGCATTGCATAATTTAGGCACATAGCATATCATTACTAGCTTATTTGATGCGCCTACCTGGTGTATAATGTGCCCAGTTTTGGTATACTACAGTTCATTTATATACAGAATAAGGCGTCAACTGTTTTTTTGGTGAAAATACACCAAAACAATGGCGCAGCCCAAATGGGACAAAAGTTTAAATCACTCTTCTTTTGCGATTTTACAAATAAAATAATAAAAAAGTTACACATAATTGGTCTCGCCGGGTTCATAAAAGTCCAACCTATTAAAATTTAACATAATTTATCCCAGAAGCTGAACACCGTAAAAGAAAAAAAAATTCCAAATGCCAAAATTGTGGTGTTTTTGGTCATTTAGGGGGACGTGTCTGAAAACTGTCTTGGTCTAAGACTTTTCTTGTTGCCCATAGCAACCAATCAGAGCGGCCCTTTCATTTTTTCAGAGCTCTATATGAAATGAAAGAGGAACGTTGATTGGTTGCTACGGGCAACAAGAAAAGTCTAAGACCAAGACAGTTTTCAGACATGTCCCCTTTAAGGTCCCAAAAAATTGGAATAAAAAGTGATAAAAAAAAATGCATGTATCCCAAAACAGTGCCGATAAAAACTACACTGCAGCCCACACAAATATTGTTTTCATATTTTCCTCCTCTAAAACCTAGGTTTGTATTTTGTTCCGGTGTGTCTTATAGTCTGAAAAATGTGGAAAGTAACAGGATCAGATGGGACATCAGACTGGAAGTTAGATCACAGTGGAAGCACCATGTTGGTAAGTTAACCCTTAATATGCCTAAAACAATCCTAACTTAGAATTAGGGCTATGGTCCATTTTTTGGCAATTTTTGTTAAAAAAGTAAATCCGACCGACCTATAGATTAGGGTTGAATTTCACTTTGACCTGAACCACTGACCAGCCTCTGTTGCAGATTCTATAAAAAAAATGACAGAAAAATAGTGCACTATGCACGATGGTAATGGGATCTGTTTGATGCCATTGGTCTACAACATGTAAGCACGGACCCTAGGAGGACTGTAAAATTATGTATAAAATATATAAAATTTTAAAAATTTAACTCCCTAAAAAATGTAATGCTAAAAAATTATAAACAAATTGAACATAATTGACATTGATGCGCCTGTAGAAGTCATATTTGTTCATATATAATTTCATGATCCTTTAAAATATAACAGTAAACGCTTTAAAAACCCCACCGGAATTGCATTTGTTTATCATTGCACCTCTCCAAAAAATGGATTAAAAGTCATATCATGGTACCATTAAATAGTGCCAATAAGATCTACAGCTTGTCCTGCAAAAAGCAAGCTCCCACACAGTCTACTCTGCAAAAACAAAACTCCAAAAACAATGGGATTTTTTTCCATTCCACCACACACAGAATTTTTTTGGTGGGGTTCCATAATATAATATATGGTATGTTTAATGGCACCATCAAAAAATTAAACTCTCAGAACAAACCATCATATAGCTATGTGCACTGAGGAATAAAAAATTAAAATTTTTTTTTCTTTCCAGCTCTCTAGGAACATCACAGCCAAAAATTGCTGCATCGGGAAGGGGTCAAAAGTGAGAAGGAACCTGAAACACTATAGATTGTGACTTTCTCTCCTTCCTGTGTGTTTAGTTTAATGTTGCACTGTATCTAACATTGCACATGTACGATTTACTTGATGTTGCTAAAACAAATTGATAAGCCTTAATTGGGCTTATAATTGATCAAGATCTGATGACAGGCATATTTCAACTCACCCTGATGGTGGCAGTGCTGTACGTGGCACTTTGTTTTGTCTTTGTTTTGAAGGATACCATTCTAGCCACTCTGTTAGCACTAGTTCACCTTTTCATGGTCATCTTGTATATACCCATGTTTTAGGTGAGTCTGTCTTTTGCAGATTCACTCCAAATAAGTGAACAAGGAAGCATTACCCCTATTCACAAATGTTTCTTCACACCAGTGCTGTTCACAGAAGGAAACTAACTAAGAAGGCCTCACTATTAAAATATAACCTTTAATTTAAATCTATAAAAATACACACAATGGCCACAAACACATACAAATCTCAATACCAATTTTACCAAATAACACAATCCCAGGCTTAAAGGATAGGATTCGGTGGATAGCAACATGTAGCTGATATATCTAACAATGACAATGACACCTGTTGCCTACCTATACGGACAGAGAAGTCGTCCCGAAAGGGACGGCCCCATCCACCGATGACTAGTCCTATGATACCCTAGTACTTACATCACCAAATATCCTGGGGAGTGTATAATAGTCGTATATATCTAATATAGTGAGATCCTAAACAAGATATTACATTGAATACTTAATGAAAAGTTTACACAATATTCAATCCAGAACGCAACCTAGATCAATATAGATTCTTCAGATAAACACTTTGCATTCCGCTTTTAGTAAAAAAGGTACCCCACAAAGTCCTACAGATATATACTTATCTGAAAAAGTAAGTCCTTAACAAACTGGACAAATGCACTCCATGTCTCCCGACGCGTTTCCCCCCTCCAATATGTAGGGGTTCCTCAGGGGATTTTCAATCATGGCACCAAGGAGCACAAATAGATATCTCCCAGAAAAACAGAGGACCCAAAGTCGAGTCACTCCATGTCACAATGGACAAAGATAAATATGGTACCCAGTGCTGGCCTTTATTGCTCATTACTATATGTGTCACTATAATACTCTGTAGTTGTTGTTACATTAATATAAGAGGATTGTAGGAACAATGGTAATATTGTTAAAAGCATGCTATTAAGTGAGCTCCTGTAACCTAATAGTGATCACTAGACATACTTAGACAAAGCACAAACTTTGTAGCATGTAGTTCTATTATAAACCTCAAAATACCCATCACAAGTTAGGGCAGGACTCCTCACCTGTAAAGTGTTATTGTTTTTATAGAAATTACTATGTATTTTCCAGCGTTGTATGTTGTTGCATAAGAGTAAAAAAGATCACAAAGGATTTCAGGAAAATAAACTTAGCTTTAGTCTCAATAGTGAACTATTAAAGAAATATTTTGACGATGTTAGGGCAAATGAAGCCCTACATATGTGGTGCTCTCAGCACATGGTACACAATGAACAGCACTAACTATGCTGTACATAGTACAAGTCCTTATTATCTACATGTGTCATACAGAAGAACGCAGTGATTAGTTTGTGCCACTATGCTGCCAGGAAATTCTGAGACACAGGGCGGGGGAAAACTTCAGCCCAGAACAAGATGTCACATGCAGTATTTAAAAACCCATGTTATAAAAGTCAGAAGCAAAAGGGTCTGGAGGCTGCACTACAGTGTAATGTTATGGTATTAGCATTGCATGCATCACAATTCCTTAAAGGGGTTGCCCACCTAATATAATAATAATACCAGCAGCTCCTGGAGCCCCAGCAAAATAAAAAATAAAAAACTTATACTCACCTTGCTTCGGTCCCTGGTTCTAGCACAACGTCTTCTCGGTCTATTGTTTCCATGCTGTCACTTTCGAATGGGGACATCACGTGCCACTAATTTACATAACCATTTGGAAATGAACAGCTTTGAATGATGATGTATGTAGAAGCACATGACGTCCCCATTAGGAATTGACCGGAGGGATGCAGCACTTGAGTCTAATGGTAATATTATATATAGGTCCGTTTAAGGGTTTTTAAAAATTTTACTGGGGCTACTGGTATTATTTTTAATGGTGTAGGCAACCCCCTATTATTATTATTATTATTATTTATTTATTTATTTTAGAGCGCCATTGATTCCAGGGCGCTGTACATTCAAGGGGAGTTACATACATAAAAAATGTTGAACAAATACAATGGTGATGATAAATGACTAACAACTGATACAGAGGGGAAAGAGGACCCTGCCCGCGAAGGCTTACAATCTACAAGGAAGGAGGGGAGAGGCAGAAGGTGTGGGGCGGACATGTTTGTGGGGCAGTGTACTGGTGGTGGGGTTAGTGTAGGTTATAAGCTATCCTGAAGAGATGGGTTTTCCGGTTGATTTTGAAACTGGTGAAAGTTGGGGAGAGTCTGATGTTTTGGGGTAATGAGTTCCAGAGAATGGGGGAAGCACGGGAGAAGTCTTGGAGACGGTTGTGTGAAGAGCTGATAAGAGGAGAGCAGAGAAGAAGGTCCTGTGAGGAGCGGAGATTGCGAGGGGGAGATATCTGGAGATTAGAGCAGAGATGTATGGAGGGGAGAGGTTATGGAGGACCTTGTAGATCATGGTTAGTAACTTGAAATGAATTCGCTGGGCAATGGGTAGCCATTGAAGATATTGACAGAGGGGAGAGGCAGAGGAGTAGCGGGGAGAGAGGTGGATGAGACGGGCAGCAGAGTTGAGGATGGTTTGAAGGGGAGCAAGAGTGCTGGAGGGAGGCCACAGAGAAGGATGTTGCAGTAGTCTAGGCGAGAGATGACAAGGGCATGGACTAATGTTTTTGCAGTGTCAAAGTTGAGGAATGGGCGGATGCGCGAGATATTTCTAAGATCAGACCTTTTAGCTTTGTAGGTCAATGGAATACGACAACAATGCAATGTAGCCAAAGAAATCTCAGCCGTTTTATGCAGGGTTGTCTTAACAGCATTATGGGCCCCTGGCTAAAGCGGTTCACTGGGCCCTATTCAAGAACATGAAGTTATACCAGGCCAGACCTCTAATCCCATCTGAATATGACACTAGACCTGGCTACGCCCCTGTCCCTCAAGCACACCAAAGTCATGCCTAGTTTTCTCTAGCATGCCAGAACCAAAATGGTGGCTGCTTTTAACAACAGCAGGATATAGCTGAGACCTTCATGCCATGAAAACTATAAAGGGCAAGAAAAACACTAATAGGCTATGTCTGCACAGCAATATTAAAATGCTGTTGAAAATCTGACAGCATTTTAACATCGCTGGACCACAGTTTATGCCGCAGGTTTGTGCTAAAAACCACGGCTGGTTTTCAGATTTGACGTTAGCCCTGTACACTGAATGTATGGGAATCCGATGACAATCCTGAGGAAGATCTAACAGGTTTAAAAAGCCAACGGATTCCAGTGGATTTTAAAACCCACTGGAACAAATCTGTGCTGGGTAGACTACAGCACAGATTTTTCATTGTGATCTACACAGCAATGGGTACAGTCAGATTCAGTATTTAGAATCCGCTGAAAATCCGATGAGAATCCAGTGCTGTCTAGACATAGCCATAGAAGCGAGACTGTTTGTTTAGAGTAGGTACCTATCTGAACTCAGGCCATTGATGTATGGGCCCTCACAGCATGATCAAAATGTGCACTAAAAGCTTCAGATTTTCATACATTCAATACTAGATGTAGCAGTAATGCTATTTAAAATAATTCATATATTTAGTGTTTGTCTCCTTGCGTCTGCAGAGTGCTGCTGGTTCATTCTTTTGTTTTCAGTATGGTTTATAAAGATGTATTTACATAACATAATACAAATATATAAATACAAATAGCTATAAGATCATTTTTATGTATGATACATAGTTATAATGTTACCAAAGGAACAAATATTATCACCATAGTTCTGACCGCCTGGGGCCCCTTTGGTCATGGGGGCCCTGGGCAACTGCCTATTGTGTCCAATGGATAAGACCGTCCTGATTCAATGACTGTAAACAGAACACTGCCAGCTAGAATCAGCCAATGTAGTTACAAGGTTATTGATGTATTTAAAGGTATACTACTTATCACCATAAAAATCATTAAGCAAAAATCATGGGAAACCAATGTGGATATAGCTAAAAGAAAGATTGTCTTTGGTCCCTATAGCAGCCAATCAGAGCTCAGCTTTCAATGCTTATATTGCTCTGAAAGCTAGCTATGATTGGCTATTTACAACAAATAACATGGTAAATGGATGTATATTTATCAAGAAAGTTTTGTATTTACAACAAAGACAGTTTTGATAAATTAGGCCCAATGACGACAGAGATATCTTAAACCTAAAGAGGAATTATAGAGGAGAAGAACAAACATCAAACCTGAAAGGTTTCTAAACATGCACCAAAAGAATTTTTAATTCTAACACATTTTCCCCAAACTTTATGGGAATATCAGAGAATGTTCTGGACAAATAACCGACACTTGTGCTTCTGAGAATATATATAAAATGATAACCAGACTCACAATGGAAAGACACATGGGCGCCTTCAGGACAGGATTGACAGTACTGCTGTCAGGGGCATTGCTCAAATCCAAAAAAGGGGGGCCTGCTGATGTTGTGCAGGATAGTAAATGGTAATGGGTGGAGGACCTGGGTCCCCTAAATTACTGATGGCAGTTGTGAATTTACATAATCCCTTGTGCTACTCCTACATCTATATTACTGTTAAATATGTTACTATATTGCAAAGTATGAATATTGTGCTCATGAAAATATACCTCAAAACACCAAATAAAAAAGGACAATGCTTCCCAAAACCAAAGAATGTTAAAATACAACTACATAACCTAAACAAATAAAAACATGCTTGAATCTAAATGGTCAAAAAAAACAATGAATCTTTTCGTAAGGAAACAGACTTAAGGTTATCACTGTCCTGGCACGCTCTTAGGGCCAGAGAAGCAGTCCGGTACCCACTTTATTTGTACTGTACGCAGCAGGGCTGTGGAGTCGGAGTCGTGGAGTCAGAGTCGGTGCCTATTTTGCAGGGGGTCGCAGTAGTCATAAAAGGGTACGACTCCGACTCCCAAATATAATAATAAGTTGGTCCATTTAGTTCGTTTGCAGTGCAAAGAGCAAGGGGGAATTGGGTCGGCTAGTACTGCTGCTCCCATATCTTCAGCCTTATCACATGAGGAGTGTAATTGATGAATGGAGCAGGCAAAGCGCTGCCCCAGTGGAAAAGATTCTGCCCCATGGCAAACGATTTCAGCAAAATGTTTCACCTGCTTTCAAAGAAGTAGAAGATTTTAAAACCATTCATCAAAACTGACTGTGGCTGAGGCAATTCCTCTATACCCTGACATTGTTAGGGATGTTGCCACTGTGGTCACGATTTGCCCCCAACCCAAGTTAGTGTAGAGAGGCGTTTCTCTAGCCTGGAAAAAATGAGATCAGATGTGAGGTCATGTATGCAGGATCTTGATGGAGGCGATACAATTTCTCAGAACAAATTCAGAGATCCACAAATTGTTCCTGCAGTGTTTTGCATATTAAACATTTTTTGTGTTCTAAAGGGTCATGCCAATAAATATGTTGTACACTGACAAGCAAAATGGTAACAAATGTTTTGAACTTCTGACTTTCAGGCTCCATATCTCACCATCCACAACAGCTTGTACAAAAGGGCTACTGTAATTTAAAATTAAAGTCAACTTACCTATCTTATACATAAATTTGACTTGCGAGTATTTAGCATCGCTTAGTTCTGCAGATTTTTGGGTCATGGAAACTGCATTTGTTACTGTTTTGCTCATAAAAATAAAAATGTTAATTTTTATTATTTTGTTAGTATTTGAGAAATCCACCTTTGGCTTTCTGGTCTCTGCCTGAATCCTTCTGGTCTCTGAATCAGATTCAAGCATATCTTGCCCCAAAATCTGATCTCAGGTCTTTCTACACATTCCAATGTGTGCAGACTGGACTTGGTACAAATACAGCTTTTTCATCAACTCTACCAAAAAGGGTTTCAAAAGATAAAAACATTTTTAACCCTTTTGCTTGACAGTGTCTGTTCTAAAACATACCAAAGAAATATATTCCTTTAAAAATGACCTTTTAATGAATAAACCTCTAAAAATATATACCTAGAACCTGTATGGACACTACAAGAAAGGGGACAATGTAACTATACTGTCTGTAGTGCTATCTCACACCACTTTTGTTCCCTAAGCGGAGAACCCGCCCCGAAAAGGGCGACCCCACACTTCTCTTATGCTATTCCCTTTATTTTACCCTATCTTGTCTCTGTAGCTTTTGTCAGGCAGGACTATGTATTAGCATAAGGGAAAGCAATACGCTAGTAACAGTGTTTTTATATGACAATAAACAGATATAAACAAGGCGCCAATGGTGATAGGCGCTAACTAAATCTCAGGTCATATAATATACCAATAAGGAAATGGAAATAGAGCGCCCGTTAAGGTAAGCGCAAACAAAACCCCAAACGCGTTTCGTCCCATCACAGGGACTACTCAGTGAGTCACAAACAGCATTTCCATCTGAACCTCCAGTTTGATTCTCATACCGATGGTCTGGAGGTATAGTGTAAGCCGGAGATGGTGTGTCTCCCTATGGTGAAAACTTACAGACTAGCATTGGTGTATGGCTTCCCAGGTCTCTTCTACACATTCCCAATGTTGGTGCAGACTGGACTTGGATACAAATAAAGCTTTTTCATCAACTCTACCCACAAGTGTTCAAAAGATCAAAACATTGTTACCCTTTTGCTTGTCAGTGTCTGTTCTACCTAAATAGATTGTTATTGTATCATAAAGTGATAAACAGTCTGATTTTACCATTTTACTACAGTAAAGTTATCACTTAAACATGCACCATGTATGAGGGAGTCAGGAGTCGGAGTCGGGAGTCGAAGTCGGAGGTTTGGGAAATTAAGGAGTCGGAGTCAGGGCTTTGGCTTGCCGACTCCACAGTCCTGGTACGCAGTCAGTTAACTCACTGTGTCCTGTTGTCTTCACAGTGCTTCTTATCTGCTGCACAGCGTGGCCTCTCTGTTCGGAGTACCCTGCTGCCTGCAGAGATGCTGGGGCACATAAGAAGCTGGAAGGGTTAAGTGTTGAGGCTCTGGATCATCTCTCTGTGAGCTCCTCTTATCTTATCAGACATCCTACTGGCTGAGTGAGAGCAGTGTAATGACAGCTCCTGACTTCTTCCTGTTCTCCTCTGTACACTGCCTGGCTGTTACTTGCGGGCCAAATATAATTACACTGCAGACCAGATTTGGCTCCAGGCCTGACTTGACACTCCTGGCCTAAACATTGAGGTGGTTAGAACTATTGCCTTGTGCCACTGGGGTCCATGTCTGTACCACTTCAGTTTTTACCCTGTTTTCCCTAAACTGTCCCATGAACAATAACAGATTTTGCACCTCCTTTATTTTTTTCCTTCTTATTTTAATGCTGGTTTCATGCGTCCCTATATTTTATATTGTTGTTTCCATGAATTGTTCTCTTTTGGATTTTGTACCATGAACATAGTACTGTATGTATTGCTGCAGATTTGTTGCGATTTCCTGTTCTTCCATTATCTGAAGGGGGTTTACAGAAATCCTCGTGCTTGCGGCAGAAACAACTCTATTCACAGGTAAGAAAACTGATTTTTCAGTCACAGAAATTTCAGCAACAAATCTGTTGTGTGTTAATGTAATCACAGTATAGAAATATAATGCAAATGCCAATGTCAAATCTTCAAAATATCACAGCTTGAATGCAGGGGTGTAGCTAAGGGCTCACAGGCTCAGGTGCAAGAAGTCAGCTTGGGCCCACCTTTACCCTGCACTTACAGTAAAATTTCGCTCCATTCGCATGGTCTATGGAAAAGTCTCGACCTGCGGTCTGTTTAAAATGGAGAGGTTCCGGGGCTCGTTTGGAAGATAGGTTCAGGTCTCACAGGTGGGACCCAGACCTGTCATACATTGATGGCCTATCCTAGCGATACGCCATCAATGTAAGTAGTGAGACAACCCCTTTATTGTTTTTTAACAGCAAAAGTGGTGCTAAAATAAGTTTTGTAATTGTGTCACTTTTCCATTACATACATTTATATAAAGGTGATATAAAGTTTTCAGGTCATAGGAGGAGGTGCTAAAAGTTATGGTTTGGGCTGGTAATATTTATTTGGGGTGTGTGTGTGTGTGTTTTGTTACTTTGTTTTACATATTATGCCCTCCGTAAGGTCAGAAAAAGACTTTTGGGGACATTTTTGTATAACTTTTTCGGTTTCCTCTGTAACTAGGGTGGTATATTAGCTCCAGTTACAGGGGAAATGCATTCTCTGCATTGACTGCAGAGTTGATCTGGGTCTGATAAGACCAAGCAACTCAGGTAGTCACTAAGCCCCGGCGGTCATTTGACCACTGACGCAGAAGGTCGACACGGGCTTCCTGCCTGTCTGTATATAGAGCGCTCCTGAAGCATTAAATGCACAGCGATCGAAATGCCAGAATGGTAATAAACCATCCCTGCCTTTTCAGTGGTGAGCCCAGCTATCGCTGACAGCCGGCTCTCTACCCATGGAGCTGCACAATAAGTGTACAGCTGAGCTCTCTACACGGCCGTTCCATAATATCTGTGCTGAGATATACAGCCACCAGCCAGGCGCTTATAGACTATGGGCAGCAAGTAGTTAATGGTAACAAAGAAAGTCTTCATACATGTTCCCCTAGGTCAGTGGTTCTCAACTCCAGTCCTCAAGACCCACCAACAGGTCATGTTTTCAGGATCTCCCACTGAATGCACTGACAATAATTAAGTCACCTGTGCAACACTGAGGAAAGCCTGAAAACTTGGCCTGTTGGTGGATCTTGAGGACTGGAGTTGAGAAACATTGCCCTAGGTGTTACCTCTCGGGTATGAGGCAATAGGTGATACCTACTGCCTCATACCTGACAAGTCACACCTGGTGCCTCATTTGTAATGCCATAATGCTATAAGTCCCATACCTTGGCCAAATGCCTGTTGCAGAATGGAGAGGTGCAGCTGCACCAAGCACTTCCTCTTGCCCTCCTTCTCCTACTGCTGCAGCTATTCTAATGATAGACAGTGGGAGGGCTGCCAATTCTAAATGTGCTCCAGATAGTCACCAAACCCCCCCCCCCCCCTCTGTCCATCTGCTCTCTAACCTACCACTACCCTTCCAACTCTGTTCTCTGCGCTCCACCCCTTCCCACTCAGCTCTGTTCTCTGCACTCCACCCCTAATCATCCAGCTCTGTCCTCTGGACTCCATCCCTTCTCATCCAGCTCTGCACTCCACTATTTCCCACTCAGCTCTGTCCTCTGCACTTCAATCCTTCCCTCTAAACTATGTCCTCTGCACTCCACACCTTCTTTCCCAGCTCTGTTCTCTGCACTCCATCCATTCTCACCCAGCTCTGTCCTCTGCACTCCAAACCTTCTCACCCACCTGTGTCATCTGTCTGGGTCACATTGACCCAGCCATACAAACTCAGCATATACATGCGAGAGGATCAGAGCAGACAAAGGCTTCTTTTCCCTTCTGCTGAATCAGTGCCTCCGCTCCTCCTCTCCATATTGAAGCTGCAGCCGGCCTGCTGCTGAGTGGGCTCTATACAGGAGACCCGGACACAAGGTGCGCACCGATCTGTTCATAAAGCAACGCATCGCTGGGTGACCTAGCGATACGTACAGCTGCAGGAGTGTGGTGAGAGGTGCCTGTGGGGACCCCTTAGCTCAGGGGCCCGGTCACAAGTGCGATCCCAGCAATAACTATATCTACGCCACTGGCTGAATATATTCTCTAAGTGGCTAAAATATAACTTTTAATATAGTCTTTATTAAAATATACATCCCCAATTATTACTTCAGTAATTGTGAGTCCTTATAATTAAGCAGTATTTCTATGTTGTGAGTTATGTTGTTCAATATCTCAATAAGTAAAAATTGGAGATGTATATTTTAAAAAAGACTATATTTAAAGTTATATTTTAGCCACATACAGAATGCATTCAGCTGTGCTATTCGTGTGTAAATGTACCCTATTCTTCCATCCTTTATGTCTAATAAAGAGACATTAACCAAAAAAGTTTCCAAAACACACAATAAATTGGATGCACTTCATTGTACTTAATGCTGAAAATGCTTCCCGTACTTGGTCTTGATGAGGACTTGACACTTCCACGATTACTTATTTCAAGACCAGAATCCAGTATTTAGGAGAAACATGAAATATGGACATTGGTGACATTTGGGGGTCTCTGATACGTAGGTTTTACCTAATTTGGCTCCACATTGAAAAATATTCTCATAAATTTCACCGCCCTTTTTAGAAAAATTTAGTCGCCCGGAAAACCAAGCAATTGCGAAACCTTCCAGCAGCCTGAAGAATGCTACCAATATTTTTCTAGAAAAAATAATTACTTTTTCCACTGCCTATGTGATTTAAGGAATAAATATTTATACAAGCAAATGATAAAACATGAAATGCATGTAAATCATGATGTGTAATTGCTAATAATTTACATAATAAATTAGGAGATTGCATTCATTGGGTGCTTGAGAGTTTGAGAAATATATTTATTTATACAATATTCAGTTTTTTTATGAGATACAAAAAATGCATAACGTAAAACTTTTAGATAGAAATTAAAGAAATGGGTTACTTGTACCATTAGTGTGCTTTTTTGTAGCGCCCGTTTGGGCCCATGTACATGGGGCCAACAAAACTTGTAAATTTTGTGATGCTGCAACTTTAGACTTCTATGGCGCCCTACTGAATGTCTCTTTTGACAGAATCATAAATAGCTTTTGATTACAGTTGTTTAAAAATTTACAAATGAATTTATAGTTTACCAAAAGTATCTTCCCTAGAATTACTACCTCTAGAGCAGTATACTGTGTCTCCAAGCTCATGTGCGGCAACCCATTGCCCCCCGTTTAACAATAAGAACACAACTTTGCTTTGAACAGTGGGTTTCTGATGAGTCCCGGGTTGAGTAGGGAGCCCGAAAATTTCCCCAAAACCCAAACCCTTGCAAGACTTTACTTTATCTGGTAAATGTGGTAAAAATGTTTAAGTATGGTGACCAAGGCATCATTGTTTTTGGCATTGCTCCATGGAAAGCTCCTGTGAGTGCGGTCAAAACCAGTGGTTGCCTTATCAAAGTACTCCCGCCCCTTTTTGAAGATCTATGCTATCTTTTAAAAGGGTTTCCATGTTCTAACAAAAAATTATAATATGCTCAAATTATAAAACAACCCATGCTACTTCCCCTGGTCCCCAGTTCCAGCGCTGGCTCTTTCTGGCCTTCTGTTTACAGTCTGCGGCTTTCTAAAAAGCATGTTACCGATGCATATAATCTGCTTACATCACTGTTTGGAGCTGTTCACTTTCAAACAATGATATAAATGAGTGTCAAGTGAAGCTGCGCCAATCATTGGTACAGTGGGATGGTAAGAGCGGGTTTTGTCAACTATCGTTACGGATGAAAGTGTATCGGAATTTTCGCCGAAAACCATAATAAAATCCCGATGACATTAAACCATGGGGGAAGGAAAAACGTTTATTCTTACACCCAAACAGGGGAGGAGAGTGGAATTAACATCAAATAGTAAAGGGGTACGTGCAAATCTTGGGCAAAAAATTAGGCAACAAGAGTACAGAAAAAAAAGTCAAGACTATTCACCCCCCTGCCCTGTACCACAGAAGGGGCCCCCCAAACCTGCTTGTCCACAGTTTAAAAAAGTGCCGGAAAAAAGTATCTTTAAACCCCATTTTTTTTGAACTGGACTTGCTACCTTTTCCGGGACCGCAGCTTCCCCTTAAATCTACATCCCCACAAAGTAAAAAGTGCGGAAAAGGAGTTTTTAAACCCCATTTTAGTTAAACAGACAACTTGTGATATGCCCGTCCTGGCCCGCAGCATGCCCTTTTTAAACCTGTCTGACCCACGTTTAAAAAAAGTGCCTAAAAAAAAGGAGTCTGAAAATTTTAAGGGATTAATATGGATTAATATGGCGGCCTTTGCACCATGAAACAGGGTAATTTATAAAAAAATTATAACACAATTTTGGTACAACGAGCTCTATGGGGAAACAGAGCAGGACTGCAATAAGGTATTTAAAGTTATATGGATTAATATGGCGGCCTTGCACCAGGTAAGGCATAATTTACAGGGAATGTGTATAACAAAAAATTGGTACAACGACTTTTGGGGCCCAAACAGACGCAAGACTTCAATAAACTTTTTAAAAAAGTTTGGGGATAAGTAAGCCGGGTTTTGGGGGAACACTGACACGCAGTGAGGGAATAAAACTGAAAAAACAGGGAAATTTCACCTCCCTTCAGAGGTCTGCTGGCCAAAAAAGTGGGGGAAAAACAATGCTTTTTCAATTTAAGGTTACAGAAACACTGAGGAAAAATATCTCCCTTCCTTTTCAAAAGCTCTCCTCCCGATGACCCCACCCCCCCTCCCACCACAAAAAAGAACAGAAGATATCTTTAAAAAATTTTTCCCAAACTAAATAAGAAGTGAAATCTCTAATCTAAATCATGTAAGCTATAGTAGGTGGATGGTTTCTTTTATTAGAAGAGACTTCTTCAAACTTTTGAAGCATGGTTTTAAACCAACCCCAAAATTGTGGGAAGGGCAAACAAAATGGCCAAAAAGGGGAAAAATTAAATAAAACGAGGGGGCACGTGAATTTTGCAGCCCAAAGGGAAAACCAACACCCAAGTGTACGTTGTACACCCCCTCACCCCCCTCTATCCCCGAGCTGATTGGCTGGCCGCCCAAAAAAGACAGAAAAAGCTGAAATGGCGCAAAAGTAATAGATTATTGTAAGATTTCACCTAAACTATCGCGTGATCGGAAAATTTTCCGAAAGCCTAAAAAATGTCCCATTTAACTTTTGCTGATAATAACGCCACCCTGTTGTGACACCCCTTCAAAAAACCCATGTAAAAAAGAAAAATGAGAACAAAATTGGAACTGAGGATCAGGGGAGGGTGAGCATAGAATTTTTTTATTTGGCCCTTGGAGCATAATATTGTTTTTTGTTAGGACACGGACAACTCCTTTAAACTTTGGACAGAAGAGCTACACTTTTATGTATAAATTTTTTAAAATTTTTCCAAAAAGGGAAAACTTTAGTTTTTGTTTCTTTTTTAATTGTATCATATATAGCAAACTTTTTTTTGTATATTTTAGCAAGCAAAATAGGGCCCTGGCTTAGTGCTTACCCCCTACAAACA
>JAODAL010023694.1:0-62143 GCA_025379985.1 Phyllomedusa bahiana
TTTTTTTTTTTTTTTTTTTTTTTTTGGGGGGGGGGGGGGGGGGGGGGGGGGGGGGGGGGGGGGGGAACACGGACAAGGTCCCCGCAAACGACAAGGGTCCCCCCCTGCAAAAGGGAAAAAGGGTCACCCCAGCAACACGGACAAGGGTCACCCCTGCAATACCAGACAAGGGTCACCCCTGCAATAAGGAACAAGGGTCACCCCAGCAACACGGGACAAGGGTCACCCCTGCAATACGGGACAGGGGTAACCCCAGCAATACGGGACAGGGGTAACCCCAGCAATACCAGACAAGGGTCACCCCAGCAATACCAGACAAGGGTCACCCCAGCAAAACCAGACAAGGGTCACCCCAGCAATACGGGACAAGGGTCACCCCAGCAACACGGGACAGGGGTAACCCCAGCAATACGGGACAAGGGTAACCCCTGCAACACGGGACAAGGGTAACCCCAGCAACACGGGACAAGGGTCGTCCCAGCAACACGGGACAAGAGTCACCCCTGCAATACCAGACAAGGGTCACCCCTGCAATAAGGAACAAGGGTCACCCCAGCAATAAGGGACAAGGGTAGCCCCAGCAACACGGGACAAGGGTCACCCAAGCAATACCAGACAAGGGTCACCCCAGCAACACCGGACAGGGGTCACCCCAGCAATACCAGACAAGGGTCACCCCAGCAACACGGGACAAGGGTCACCCCAGCAATACCAGACAAGGGTCACCCCAGCAATACCAGACAAGGGTCACCCCAGCAACACCGGACAAGGGTAACCCCAGCAATACCAGACAAGGGTAACCCCAGCAATACGGCACAATGGTAACCCCAGCAATACGGGACAATGGTCACCCCAGCAACACCGGACAAGGGTCACCCCAGCAACACCCGACAAGGGTCTCCCCAGCAACACCGGACATGGGTCACCCCAGCAACACGGGACAAGGGTCACCCCAGCAACACGGGACAAGGGTCACCCCTGCAATAAGGAACAAGGGTAACCCCAGCAACACGGGACAAGGCTCGCCCCAGCAACACGGGACAAGGGTCACCCAAGCAATACCAGACAAGGGTCACCCCAGCAACACCGGACAGGGGTCACCCCAGCAAGACCAGACAAGGGTCACCCCAGCAACACGGGACAAGGGTCACCCCAGCAACACGGGACAAGGGTCACCCCAGCAATACCAGACAAGGGTAACCCCAGCAATACCAGACAAGGGTCACCCCAGCAACACCGGACAAGGGTAACCCCAGCAATACCAGACAAGGGTCACCCCAGCAACACCGGACAAGGGTAACCCCAGCAATACGGGACAATGGTCACCCCAGCAAAACGGGACAAGGGTAACCCCAGCAACACCGGACAAGGGTAACCCCAGCAATACCAGACAAGGGTCACCCCAGCAACACGGGACAAGGGTCACCCCAGCAATACGGGACAAGGGTCACCCCAGCAACACCGGACAAGGGTAACCCCAGCAAGACCAGACAAGGGTCACCCCTGCAATAAGGAACAAGGGTCACCCCAGCAAGACCAGACAAGGGTCACCCCAGCAACACCGGACAAGGGTAACCCCAGCAATCCGGGAGATGGGTCACCCCAGCAACACCGGACAAGGGTAACCCCAGCAACACCGGACAAGGGTCACCCCAGCAATACCAGACAAGGGTCACCCCAGCAACACGGGACAAGGGTCACCCCTGCAATACGGAACAGGGGGCACCCCAGCAAAACCAGACAAGGGACACCCCAGCAAAGCGGGACAAGGGTCACCCCAGCAATACCTTACAAGGGTCACCCCTGCAATAAGGAACAAGGGTAACCCCAGCAACACGGGACAAGGGTCACCCCAGCAACACGGGACAAGGGTCACCCCAGCAACACGGGACAAGGGTAACCCCTGCAACACGGGACAAGGGTAACCCCTGCAACACGGGACAAGGGTCACCCCAGCAATACGGGACAAGGGTAACCCCAGCAACACGGGACAAGGGTAACCCCAGCAACACGGGACAAGGGTAACCCCAGCAATATGGGATAAGGGTAACCCCATGACCCCGTGTAATGCTCCGCAGTGCTGCATGGAGGGAGGAGGCGAAGAGAGTCCAGCAATACGGGACAAGGGTAACCCCTGCAATACGGGACAAGGGTAACCCCAGCAATACGGGACAAGGGTAACCCCAGCAATACGGGACAAGGGTAACCCCAGCAATACGGGACAAGGGTAACCCCGGCAATACGGGACAAGGGTAACCCCAGCAATACGGGACAAGGGTAACCCCAGCAATACGGGACAAGGGTAACCCCGGTTACGGGAAAAGGGGAAACCCCGGAATACGGGAAAAGGGTAACCCCAGCAATAGGGGACAAGGGGAAAACCCCCAGCAAAAGGCAAGGGTAACCCCAGCAATACGGGAAAGGGAAACCCCAGCAATACGGGACAAGGGTAACCCCCAGCAATAGGGGACAAGGGAAACCCCGCAATGGGACAGGGTAACCCCAGCAATAGGGACAGGGGTAACCCCAGACCCTGTAATGCTCCGCAGTGCTCCCGGGAGGGAAAGGGTGAAAAAGGTCCAGCACATCACACAAATTCCCTGAACACAGCCCCGGCCTATTTTCTCAGGCCAAATTCCTGGACAGGGGGGGGGGCGGCGGCAGAAATTTTGGGTTTTTCTCTCTTCTACATGGTTTTAAAAAACCATGTTTTCCTAAGCACACAGTGGCTCGTGGCTAGACAGTGCAGTATGGGGGTCAGTGGTAGCACAGTCAGTATGAGGTCAGTGGTTGTACAGTGCGTTGAGGGTCAGTGGCTAGCACGTGCAGTATGATGGTCAGTGGTTTAGCACGTCATTTTATGATGGTCATGGCTAGCCAGTGCAGTATGATGGCTCGTGGTTAGCACAGTGCATTTGAGGTAGGGTTAGTACATTTCGTTGAGGCTCAGTGGTTACACGTGAGCATGATCCAGGGGTTGCACAGTGCAGTATGAGGGCTAGTGGTTAGCACAGTGCAGAAGATGGCCAGTGGTTAGCACAGTGCTATATGGCTAGGGGTTTAAAACAGGCGATGATGGTCGTGGTTAGTACAGTGCAAATGATGCTCAGTGGTTAGCACAATACGTATGATGGCTCAGTAGTTAGAAGTGCAGTAGATGGATCAGTAGTTCACGTGCAGTATGATGGTCATAGTTACCCACAGGGAGTAGATGGCTCATGGTTAGACAGTGCAGCATGGTGGCCAGTGGTTTGCCGTCGAGGGGGGCTCAGTGGTTAGCACAATGCATTATGAGGCTCAGGCTATCTTTTGGCCCAGTGGTTAGACAGTGCACATGGTGACCAGTGGTTACCCCAAGTGCAGCATGGTGGCCGGGGTTGCACAGTGCAGCATGGTGACTCAGGGGTTAGCACATTTACCGGTGGTGTGGTTACACGTGCAGCACGAGGGAGTAGTTACACAGTGCACAGAGGGCCAGTAGTTCCGGCGCATGGTGGCTCAGGGGTTAGCACGTGCATACGGTGCCTGAGTGTTAGCACAGGCGCATGGGGGCTCGTGGTTAGACAGTGCGCATGGGGGGCCCTCGGGGTTTAGCACGTGCAGCAGGGTGGTTCAGGGGTTGACAAATGCAAGGGTGGCTCAGGGGTTTGGACACTGCAGCACGGTGGCTCAGTGGTTTGCACATTGCATCATGGTGCCCGTGGTTACACGTACAGCAGGGTGCCTCATGGTGGAACAGTGCAGCATGGTGGCTCGTTTGCACATTGCATCAGGGGCCCTCAGTGGTTACACAGACAGCATGGTGCCTCATGGTTGGAACAGTGCAGCATGGTGGTCAGGGGTTAGCCGTGAGCATGGTGGCTCAGTGGTTAGCACAGTGCAGCTGGTGGCTCATGGTCGACAGTGCAGCATGTTGCTCATTTTTTTGCCAGTGCAGCATGGGGGCTCAGTGGTTAGCACATACAGAGGGGGGCTCATGTTTTCACAGTGCAGCTGATGGCTCAGGGGTTAGCACAGACAGACGGTGGGTAGTGCTCACATTGCATCATGGTGCCCAGTGGTTGCACGTGCGCAGGTCCCTCGTGGTTAGACAGTTTTGCTGGTGGCTCAGTGGTTAGCACAGTGCAGCAGGGGGGGCTAGTGGTTACACAGTGCAGCATGGTGCCCAGTGGTTACGCAGGCAGTGGGTTTCCCTCGGGGTTGCACAGTGCAGCATGGTCCCTCAGTGGTTGCACGTGCAGCATGGTGCCTCATGGTTCACAGTGCAGCAGGGGGTCATGGTTAGCACAGTGCCATGGGGGTCAGGGGGTTACACAGTGCGCATGGGGTCAGTGGTTAGCACCGTACAGTGCGGGGGGTCAGGGGTTAGCCTGAGATGGGGGGCTCAGTGGTTAGCACATTGAAGCAGGGTGGCTCAGGGGTTAGCACAGTGCAGCAGGGGGGCTCAGTGGTTAGGCAGTGCCATGGTGCCTCAGGGTTAGTGCAGTGCGTCGGTGCCTCAGTGGTTTTAGAAGTGCAGCATGGGGGCTCAGTGGTTAGCACGTGCGAGGGGGCTCAGCGATTGCACGTGCAGCAGGGGGGGCTCAGTGGTTAGCACAGGAGCAGGGGGGTCAGTGTTAGCACAGTGCAGCATGGGGGCTCGCGTTTTTAGCACAGTGCAGCATGGGGGCTCAGGGTTTTAGCACAGTGCACAGGGGGGGCTCAGGGGGTTAGCACAGTGCAGCATGGTCCTCGGGGTTGCACAGGCAAATGGTGCCTCAGGGTTAGCACAGTGAGCAGGGGGGGCTCAGTGGTTAGCACGTGCAGCAGGGGGGCCAGTGATTACCAGTACAGAGGTGGTCAGTGATTAGCAAGAACAGCATGGGCCTCGTGGTTAGCACGTACAGCATGGTGCCTCAGTGGTTACACAGTACGCATGGTGCTCAGTGGTTAGCACGGCAGAAGGGTGCTCAGTGGTTAGCACAGTACAGCATTTTTCCCTCTTTTAGGCAGTGCAGTACGGGCCTCAGTTTTTAGCACAGGGGCAATGGGGTCAGGGGTTAGACAGTGCGCATGGGGCTCAGCGTTAGCACGTCACAGGGGGGGTCAGTTTTTTGCCAGTACAGCATGGTGCCTCATTTAGCACAGTAAGCAGGTGCCTCAGGGGTTAGCACGTACAGCAGGGGGCTCAGTGGTTAGACAGACGAGGGGGGCTCAGTGGTTAGCCATACAGCATGGGGCTCATGTTTAGCACAGACAGCAGGGGGGGGCTCAGTGGTTAGCACCGTACAGCGCGGGGGGTCAGGGGTTACACAGTACAGAGGTGGCTCAGGGGATTAAACAGTACAGCATGGTGCCTCATGGTTAGCCAGTACGCAGGGTGCTCAGGGGTTAGCACAGTACAGATGGTGCTCAGGGGTTTTGCACAGTGCGAATGGTGCCTCAGTGGTTAGCACATGCAGCATGGGGGCTCAGTGGTTAGCACAGTGCAGCATGGGGCTCAGGGTTGGAACAGTCACATGGGCAGTGGCTAACAGGCACATATGGCCATGGTTACACAGTACAGCAGGTGCCTCAGTGGTTGCCAGTGAGAATTTGCCTCAGGGGTTTAACCAGTGCAGCGGTGGCCAGTGGTTAGCACCAGACACTGGGGGCCAGTGTTAGCACAGAAAGCATGGGCCTCTGGTTGCACGTGCAGAATGGTGGCTCAGTTTCAAACCAGCAGTTGGGGGCTCAGTGGTTAGCACAGTGCAGCAGGGTGGCTCAGTGGTTAGCACAGTGCAGTATGATGGACAACCAGTATTCTCATCTGAAGAGGTAAGGGGTAGATACCACAACACGGCTGTCAGCAGATGAGTATCGGGTTGACTTTAATCCAAGTCATATTGTAAGTCGGATGTGACTTGAAGAATGCTACACCCAAGGTGGGTGCAGATCCGGCCTTTTTCCCCATGACCCTTGGGGAAAAAAATTTTAAAGGAGTTTTACCAAAAGTGACTTAAAGTGTAAAAGTTTGCCAAATTTAAATAATTTTCCCCCATTTATCATTTTAAAAGTTCATATTTCGTTTTAGCTCTCCTTGTGATCCAAATTTTTTACAGCTCGTCTCCAGGGGGAGACCCGAGTCAAGAGCTCCCCAGTCCCGCTTAGTAAACCCACACACTCGCGCTGAGGGAGTTTCAAAACCCCGGGCTGCCCTTTTTCTCTAGTCCCCTATACTCCCTTTGTAATCACACACACTCACTGCTGAGGGAGTGTTCAACCCCCGGTGCTGTCTTCTATCCACCTCAATCCTTAGTAAATCCAAACACTCACGCTGAGCGAGTGTTCAACAAGGGGCCTCACTCTACTCCGTCCCCTGACTCCTTAGAAAACACACACACTCTGCTGGGGGAGTGTTCACCCCCGGTGCTGCCCTTTGCTTGTCCTTTTTACTCCTTGTAATCAACACACTCACGTGAGGGGGGGGTTCAACCCCAGGTGCTGTCTTCTATCCTGTCCTTCTACCCTTAGTAATCCATCGCTCATGCTGAAGAGGCTCAAACCCCCCGGTGCTGTCATTCTATCCCGTCCCTTTACTCCTTTGTAATCAACACACCACTGCGAGGGGTGTTCAACCCCCGGTTTCTGTCATTTACTCTGTCCCTCTCTATCCTTTGTAATCACATGCGTCATGTGAGAGAGTGCCACCCCCCGGGGCTGTATTCACTCCGTCCTCTGTACTCCTTTGTAATCAACAACTCACTGCTGAGGGAGTGTTCAACCCCGGTGCTGCATTCATCCCGTCCCTTTAAAATCCCTTGTAATCACACACACTCGCTGTGAGGGGTTCAAACCCCGGGCTGTTATTTCCCCGTCCTCGTACCCCTAGTAATACACCACCAACTTGAGCGATTGTGGCAAACCCCCGGGGCTGTCATTCTACTCCCCTCCCCTGATCCTAGTAATCACACACACTCACTGCTGAGCGAGTGTGCAACCCCAAGTGCTGTCATTCTACTCCTTCCACTGTACTCCTTAGTAATTTGTGAATGTGCAAATGGATAAAAAGAAACCTCAGTCAGGTTTGTGCATTGAGATAAAGAAATCCAAGTTTGGTTCCTTCAGCTATTTGAACTAAGGTCCCCTATGCTGAAAGGCAGAAGCTCAAACCACTCAGCTACCTAGTAGCTACTCACAGCTCTTTACAGAAGCAGCCGATTGTTTGACTACAGTGAGCACGCTGCGGGGGAAAGGCATGGTGATGTCAAGCCTGCTGGGTTGAAGGATATAATAGTTCAAACAAATCATACAGGCCCCCCTTTTGAACATCCAGGCATGCAAAGCCTTCGTGGTCAAACCCCAGGCCAGTAAGGGACAGGGGAAGGCAGGACAAGAGCTCTGCCAGCGCTGGACGGAGGTGATGGGAGAGGTAAGTACGGGTTAATTTTCTAGTTTAGCACAGAGGGAGGTGGTAGGGAAGTTTTATAAAAGTCTTGGAAAACCCCTTTAAATTTCAATGGCGCGCCCAGTGGTATGTGTCTCTACCTAATGAGGAACAGTCCCTCTGTTGGGATCCAAAGGAAAAAAATCCCTGAAATCCCAACTCCTTACACAAACAGCTACAGGTGTCCCTGGTGACACTAAGGCCTGGTTCACACATGTCTGAAGCTTCGTTCTGACAGTGGAGAACATAGCGCAGCAAGCTCTGGACGACAGAAACCTGACGGACCCATTGTAATAGGTAGGGGCGGCTGTTATCTGGTGCGAAACAGATCCTTACGTGTCTGTTCTCACCTCTGTGTCGGAGGGTCCGGGCCTGACAGGTCATATTGGTTGAAAAATCACAGAAAATGGGACTTTATTTAATCAGAAACACAACCAAAAGGCCAAATTTTGGCTGCCTTATAGCTGAACCAGAGGGGGAAACACAAGCCCCTGTGCTTTTTGGGGATAGCTTAAAAGGGGTGCAGATAACAATGAAAGTAGCTCACCACCCCTCCACAGGGAAGCAACTAAATGAAAAAACTGCAAATTGAGTAAGTATTTGTTCACACCATATGCAAAAAACCCACAGAAAATACAGGGGGGAGCTGCACAAATGAAAAAAATACCAATAAGACAAAACCAAGCCTTCTATGTATGGGGGGGGGTGGCTGCTGGTTTAAAATTGCATACAGAAAAGGGGGATAAAAAGGGGGGGTTTTTTTAAAAACAGTACTGTGGTGCACCATGCTGGCTAACAGCCTATGATGCCTCAACTGTTCGATTGGGGGGCTGCCCAGCACTTTAGGTGTTCAACAAAAAATACTGACAACCTCTGCCCCCAAAAAAGGGGAAAAAAAATGACATGCTGGAAAATATCAAATATGAGGTATTGGTTGATAGCATGGCCACTGTACGCAAGCTCGCAAACCTCGTCAAGGGTCCTCGTATCTTCCCTACACTAACAATTTACAGAAAAATCACAGAAACATGGGACCTTATCTACTCGAAAACACAAACACAAGGCCATACTTACAGCTCAATGGCTGGACTAGACTGAACCCAGTAGAAGGAAACACAACCCCTGGTTACTGGGAAAGAAAAATGAGAAACAGCTCACCAAAAACCCCTGCCTAGTGGAGCAATGATTGATTAAAAAAAAAACTGCAATTTCGTAAGTCCCCATTTCACACCATAAAATCTGATACTGGGGGAGGGAAAAAATCCCGGTAAGAAAACACTCACCCATTATATGCATGAGGGGGAGGGTTTCCAGTATTATAACTTGCTATGAAAGGCATACAAAGGGGTCTATTTTTTGAGATACGTGTGGTGCACCATGCTGGCTTAAACCTATTAGTGACCCCATACTATTAGATTAGAAGGGTGCCAACTTTTTAGGTGTCCAAAAAAAAAATGACTCCCTCCCTTTATTTAGGGCAAAAAATGACATATGGAAAACAATCAAATAAGCTATTATTTATACGGGCCGCTATACGCAAGCTCGCAAGCCTCGTCAAGGCTCCTCGTTCCTTCAAGTCCCTACACTAACAATTTACAGTAATATCACAGAAAAATGGGACATTATTCAAAAACCCAACCACAAGGCCATACCCACGGCTGTACTCCGAGCTGTACCTTTGCCTTGTGGTTGGGTTTGTGAGGTCACATTCGTTAATGTATTTTTAAAAATCTCTTGCAATGTGATCAGGGGTAAGTCGGGAATGAACACATCGGGCTCTTGTACATGTACGACTGCAGCTGCGTTTCATCAGGATCATTCTACAACTCTACAGAGGGTTAAATCCTGGGGGTCAAAATGCTGACGTTACCCGACACGAAACCTCCGAGAAGCGGCAGCGGACGCCGATGATGGTGAAATTTTTACTTCATATTTTAGAACTCGCAGAGAAACGGCTGCAGAACGTGAAACGCGTCTCGGCCGGATATCTCTGCTCTTTTCAGTCTTTGAGGAGCAGGACAGTAGGTGCTTTCAGATCAGCAGACGTTGCGTGCAGCCGCATGTGCTGCGCAGATAAACAGCGCCACCTTCAGGTTCATCAATAACTCATAGGTGCTACAATTTTGTAAAATTGACTATTTTTTGAGGACTCGAGCCCCATATCGTTTGTAGATGCAACAGCCCCATTTTTTTTTTTATTATCCTGATCTTTTTTTCATCCCTTTGGGCTCCACATTTTATGAGATCCTCAGTAGCTGGAATTGGGTCTTTGGAAATTAAAGGGGTAGTCCACCAAAATGGGGGAAAAAAAAAATAAAAAAATCAATGAAATTGGGGCCACAGGGGACAAAAAGAAAAAAAGGGAGATACTTACCTAGTTGTCCCTCACTACTCACGCTCCAGAGCACCAGGGAGAGTGAATGGAGCGTGAGCCTATCCTCTGTGTTAGGACAAAAAACCCAGAAGTGTAGAGGATCACTGGGATGGGCAAGAACCCCCAATACCTGCCTAGCTGACCCCCGCATGCTGCTGCTCTGGAGCTCCCCAGCTGACCGCACTCCACTGCAGGTGAATGGGAGCGGAAGTCTCTCTTCTGTGTCAGGACAAGAACTGGGATGTGAAGAGGAGAGAATTGCCGGGGTAAGGGGATAAAGAAATCTTGATGCTTACGTAGCGGTTCCCCACAGCTCTCCACGGAGAGGCAGGCGCTTACGAGGCTCAAACCTCTCTTCTATATCGGGACAAGAAGACAGAAGGATCGCCGGGGTGGTAAAAAAAAAAAAAAAATCCCCAAAAAAACGGGGTCCTTACCTACCTGACTCCACCGCTGCCCCTCCGGAGCTCCCGGCAATCCGCTCCTCTTTACTTCCGGGTTCTCATCCAGACACAGAAGAGATTCTCGTTCGGCATTTACTTACAGTATAGCGGGAGCCTCTACGAGGGGCAACGTAAGGATGTGTCCAGGAGGAGTTTTTTTGTAGTTTTTGCCCTCTCCACTGATACAACACAGAAGAGAGGTTGGCAGGGCTATTCCTGGATCGCCGGAGAGCTCCGAAGCAGCAACGGACAGGGAGGTAAGCATCAGGCGTTTTTTTTCTTTTTTTTTTGCCCACCCTGGTGTTTCATTCTTCTTCACCTCCAGGTTCTCATCCTGACAAAGACGACGGCCTTACATAGACTTACAGTAGAGCAAGAGCACCTCTCCAAGGATCGCGGGGGTGGACAGTTAACTATGTATCGGGGTGCTCTTGTTTTTGGCCACCCCAGCGTTCCTCTGTTCTTCACTTCTGGGTTCTAGTTCTGACAGAAGAGAAACCTTACTCCATTTCCTTATGGTGGGGCGCAAACCTCTCCCTGGGGCACCGGGGAAGTCTAGAGCAGCAGTGGTGGCAGGGGACAGCGGGGGACGGCTACGTAAATATGAGGGGTTTTTATTTTTTTGCCCATCTTAACCCCAATTTAATGACCTTTTTTGTTAGTGGGAAATTTTTTTAACGTTGGCCCAACCAGCCCATAGCAGCCGACTGGCCAACTAGCTATTGTCCATTGTGGTATCCCAACTTTCAACCCAAAGGATCAGCTAGATGGATGTCTATGTGTCTGATCTCTTTGTTCTCAAGAGAGATAGGCCAGGACCAGAGGTGACCAGTAACAGCAAGCTGAGTGCGCATAGTATGGGAGGGTCGGAGGGAATACCTGTCGGTCAACTGAACGCGTGCTCAAGCTAGCCGAGTGTACAGAGTACAAGGAGGTCGGAGAGAATACCTATCTGCCAAAGGAATGCGTGCTCAAGCAGGCTGAGTGTACAGAGTACAAGGAGGTCGGAGGGAATACCTGTCGGGCAAAGGAATGTATGCTCAAGCTAGCCGAATGTACAGAGTACAAGGAGGTCGGAGGGAATACAGGCTGAGATGTACAGAGTACAAGGAGGTCGGAGGGAATACCTGTCAGCCAAAGGAATGTATGCTCAAGCAGGCTGAGTGTACAGAGTACAAGGAGGTCGGAGGGAATACCTGTCTGCCAAAGGAATGTATGCTCAAGCAGGCTGAGTGTACAGAGTACAAGGGTGTCGGAGGGAATACCTGTCTGCCAAAGGAATGTATGCTCAAGCAGGCTGAGTGTACAGAGTACAAGGAGGTCGGAGGGAATACCTGTCGGGCAAAGGAATGTATGCTCAAGCTAGCCGAATGTACAGAGTACAAGGAGGTCGGAGGGAATACAGGCTGAGTGTACAGAGTACAAGGAGGTCGGAGGGAATACAGGCTGAGTGTACAGAGTACAAGGAGGTCGGAGGGAATACCTGTCAGCCAAAGGAATGTATGCTCAAGCAGGCTGAGTGTACAGAGTACTAGGGGGTCGGAGGGAATACCTGTCTGCCAAAGGAATGTATGCTCAAGTAGGCTGAGTGTACAGAGTACAAGGGGGTTGAAGGGAATACCTGTGAGCCAGACGAGTGCATGCTTGGCCAAGCTGAGTGTACAGAGTACAGGAGGCTCAAAGGGAATACCGTTGGTCACATGAGCACATACTTGACCAAGCTGAGTGTGAAGTTTACAAGAGAGTAGGATAGAATACGGGAGGGTCGGGGGAAATACCTATCGGCCAAATGAACGCGTGCTCAAGCTAGCTGAGTGTGCATAGTACAAGAAGGTTGGAGGGAATACCCGTCGGCCAAATGAGCATGTGCAGAGCCTGGGAGGGTCAGAGGGCATAACTGTCGGCCAAAATAGCGCATGCTTGGCCAAGCTGAGTGTGAAGAGTATGGGAGAATGCCTGTCAGCCAAATGAGCGCATGCTCAGTCAAGCTGATTGTGCAAAGTCTGGGAGGGTTGGAGGGAATACCTGTTAGCCAAAGGAGCATGTGCTCAACCAAGCTGAATGTGCAGAGCACAAGGAGGTTGGAAGGAATACCTGTTGGCCAAATGAGCGCATGCTCAGCCAAGATCAGTGTACAGACTACAGAAGGGTCAAAGGGAATCCCTGTCGGCCAAATGAGCTTTCAGTCAAAAACATCTAAAGGGAATAGTCAATGTTCATATGGGTGTGGCTTTTGTTCAAGGCAGCCTTTGAAGCCACACCCCTTTTTGTCCTGTCTACTAAGGCTTTCTACAGTGGTTTGCACTGAGGCCAAGACTGGGAAAGGTGAAGCTAGACAAAGCACAACAAAGGATCCTGGGACTTGTAGTTTTACAGGGAAAAGGGAAACATCTTCCATACAGGATAAACTGCTGCTCGGCTGCAGAGAAGGGAGGCTTCATACAGCAAAGGAAAAGCACAAATTACACACAAAACATTACGCAGAAAGATGAAAATAGAGGAAAGTCATTGGATACAACCCCATTATGTCAGTGATGCAGATTTGGATGGTGTAAGAACAGACGAGGCACCATATTTATGGCCCTCACGCTGTGTGATATATTCAGCGCATCTTGCTAGACACCACTGTCCAGCCTTCCTCTATCGGTTGGTGTATTGTATGTCGACATTTCGCGCTATTTTGCCGTTACTGCATTCCGGCACGCTGCACTCTCTTGTCTAGAGAGGGGCGAAAAGTATCTAAAACACAGAGTAAAAATGTGGCACTAGTTTTAGACAGATCATCAGCACAGTTAGCTCAGCAAATCTCCCCCAACGTCTCTACCCCCCTCACCTTTGGACTAATTGCTCGCCTGAAACTACCCCAAGCAGACTCCTTACATAAAAAGTGGGACAATGCCACACCACTGCATCAAGACCCACCAGCTATAGGGCTTCCATGGTTGGGAACAGCTTGGGGGTGAAAGGGGTTCTCCAGCTGATATAAAATATTCCTAAATGGAGCCAGTGTGGGTACAAACAAAAAAAAAAAAGTTCTCTTTACCTACGCTGCTCCAGAGCGCCCTAGGAAATGCTCCTCATCACTTCCGGGGTCCCGTCCCGACACACACTGGAGCTTCTCCTCGCTCGGGACGCGAACCTGGAAGATAAAAAGAACAGATCCGGGGAGCTCCGGAGCGGCCGCGGCAGAGGACATGGGCAGTGTGTGCGTATATATGTATATGTATATATATATAGATAGATATATATATATATATATAGATATATATATAGATATATATAGATATATATATAGATATATATATAGATATATATATAGATATATATATAGATATATATTATCTACTCTGGACTCATTTAGGAATATTTTTCCCCATATGGCAATATAGGAACATGACGTGAGATCGACTACATTCAAGGGACTTAGGTCCCCAGTGGACAGGTAAACGCTGGCTAAGTACTGTGTTTTGGGGGCCTCTTAAGCTAATCAAACTAGATATAAGACCTTTTTTCAAAAAAGTCTGAGAATGGCTAGTCTCAATGTGGCTCAGGAAGGTCACAACCAATTGTTCGACATTAACTCGAAAAAGGACCCGAATGTTCTGTAATGTCTCTCTCTGGGATGCAGCTAACTGTACTAACGCGCAATGTTCTTCATAGTTTATGGAGATTGGAGCAGTGAGGTAGGTGCCTTAGAGCCATTGCAATGTTTAACCTTTGTTCTGGGTGCACACCTCTGTATCCCCTCACTGACCTCATCTGGATGGTGGTGGACAGTATTGAAAAAACACAGAAACAAGGCCATACTTACAGCTCCAAGGCTGGACTAGAACTGAACCCAGTAAGGAGGCAACACTGGTCCCTAGGCTACTTGGGAAAGAGAAAGAGGTGCAGCTGATTGCTGAGCAGTAGCTCACATACCCCACATCTAGAGGAACAATTAGACTTGCGCATTAAATTGATACCTGTTCAAACAGCATGCAAAAAAGCTACAGTATAATACATGGGGAGACTGCACAAATGCAAAAATACCGGTAAGACAACCACTTACAGCCTTCTATGTATGAGGGGGGTGGTTGCTGGTATTCTAATTGCATATAGATAAGGTGATACAAAAGGGTGCCATTAATGCAGATACGTGTGGTGCACAATGCTGACTTACAGCCTATTACACCACTACTATTCGATTAGGCGAGCTGCCCAGCACTTTTTGGGTGTCCAACACAAAACACAGACACCCTCTGCTCCCCAGTACTTTTGGGCAAAAAAAATACCATACTGTAAAAATATCAAATATGAGTTATTAGTTAGTTTCTGCATGCTGTGTGAACAGGTATCAATGTAATGTGCAGTCTAATTGTTCCCCTAGTGGTGGGGTATGTGAGCTGCTGCTCAGCAATCAGCTGCACCTGTTTATCTTTCCCAAGTAGCATAGAGGCCAGAGTTGCCTCTTTACTGGGTCCAGTTTCTGTCCAGCTTTGGAGCTGTGAGTATGGACTTGTTTCTGTGTTCCTTGAAAAATGAATGTCCCATTTTTTTCTGTAAAGGGACAATATTTAGCAGAGTCTTTTTGGCAACAACCTATTGGATCACCAATTCGTTGTCAGATGTAAGAGTGAATGTAGAAAGAAATCTGGCGTCCTCGACATCCCCTCACAGGGTGTTATTCAGAAGATGGTACGGAAACTGGAAACAATTACTGATCCCATCTCGACGTGGACGTTGTCCGAAAATGTCACAGGACACAATCGTCTGAAGCAGTCGCCTAAAAAACCTCTGAGACCCTGAGCACAGAAGACCGGGAGATCCTATCCAACGTATCAAGGGGCCACTAGGAGTGCGAAAATTAACGCATATCATGTCATCGAAATTCAGGAGCTCAGAGTGATATGGAGACAAGAGTCCGATACAGTAAGTAAGAAAAATATCCAGCGTGAAATTGCCGCCATTCAGGAAACATGGAGCGCCGCGCCGAAATCTGTCTGGAAGGAAACAGATTCCCAATGCAATGGATTACACGTGCAACAAGGGAAGGGGAAGAACTTTTTTGGTTCACATTGTTATATCCTAATGGGAGTTACACAGGAATATTCTTTTCAGTGAGTCTTTATGAATATCATACCCCTTAGGTACTGCAAAAGATGGGGCTGACATGAGGAGCCAAATGGCCTAGTTGCCCATTGGAATCAGCAGATCTCATATGCTGTGGTCACGAGGAACCTGACTTAGTTCTTGGAGGGAGGTGGTGGAGCTGGTTCCTATGTTTTATAAGGATGGGCCTTATAGGTTATGTGGGGACTTGTGGATGGAGGGAATGGGCCAAATAGTGATTACTCAAACACATTACCATGCCCAGAAGGTTATCTCTAGATTCGGGCTGGACACATCCCCCAGTGATCTCTCTGGATGGGGTCGTGGATTTTAGAAAGGCAACAGCACAGGTAATTGGGGCCAACAGTCTAGAATTGGCCGTGACCATGTTGGATACTGGTGGTCATTGAGAAACAGGACACCTGGTATATATTATACCAGGGTCTATTACTGTGGTGGAACAATGTTCCTCAGGTGACCCCAACATAAAAATGGGACAACATATTGACTGCTTTCACCAATGTCTGGAGGACAACTACTTGCTTCCAAGATTAGAGAGGGACAATAAATGGCTAGGCGGAACACAAGAGCAGACACCTCGGCGCCAAAGCCTCGAGTGGCGCCAAAGTTTTGAGAAGATCAACAAAGCTTTCCACGCAGTCCACAAACGGCTCAACGTCTTGGAAACCTCTAGCGTGTGACGATTTGGCAGCGCGGCCATATTGGGTTGGACGGGGAGAAAGGTTTGTCGATTCCCAGCAGTAATAACGTCCTCAGAAATGATAAATGGCCTGGTCGTCTTTGTGCCGCCGCATGAAACCCCCGGGCATAAATATCACTGGAAAGCGGACTACATCAGGGGGAATTAAAATAGCACAAAAAATGTTGCCGGGTGACCGCTAGAGCGGAAGAACAGCGCCATTCTCAGACAAGATTTTTTTTTTTCCACCAAAATGGAAGATTTGAGGCGCGCCGATGAAAAGATTTTCTTTTGCGAGCGAAAAAAAAGTACAGAACAAAAAAAAAAAAAAAAAAAAAAAAGAAAACCAGAAAAAAAACAAAACCTAGGTTACATATGGCGAAAGCGAGGTTCCCAACGGCGTGCTAATGAAGCGCAGCCCGGCCATGTCACAGGATGACGGATGGCGCCGCCATCACTCAGCCTCATCCATTATCAGATGAAAGCTCCTCCAGACAGGATCATCGATGGAGAGAGGATAATGTCATTGCACGTTATACCCCTGGAGCACCGGGAAGAGCCATGAATACAAGGGGTACTGCATCATCGTGGCAGCAGGGACAAAGTGCCAGCTCTGCTGCTTGTTGTTGTTTACTGAGAGACACATAGAAAGATGGGCTTAATAGGACAGGCACATCCGTCAATGACTCCCAACTTCATTCACACTTTCCATCCGAGCCCATCCATCTTCTCGGCAAAAGCGATGACAGTGCACAATTCAACACCTTCTCCTCCTCCTCTGCCCCTGGCATATCAATACAAGGAAGGGGGAGCGTCCTGCCACGGCGGTGCCCGCCTTTCATCTCCGCTACTCATTGAGGTACATGGGGTTTGATCTAGAAGTTAATGTTTGCTGGGCCACAGCTCTGAATAGGGGAGCAGGCATCTGGCCAGAGGTATCGTCTTCGCCCCCGTCTCTGCTGTAAATTCGCTGGGATAAAGTTCTGACTTTTCTAAAGTTTATTGAACGGTGGGATGATCGACTCCGATCAGCAAAGAAGAACAAAAACAAGAAGACAAAATCCCTATCTCCATGGAGGACCTCATCTGCTTCTCATCATGTCCCTTCATAGGTTGGACAATTCCTATTCAGTACTGCTGCTGGGACCCTATTGATTAGCTGTAATCTGAGGCACCAAGTGGTCAAGTCCCCTGCAGCGCCACCACAGGCGACAGGAGGCACTATACAAATTCAGCAAGTAAGCCAGCTCACCACTTCCCCGAATGGAAATGCACGGATCCGCCTGGTCACAGCAAACAAGTCCAGATTGTAGCAAATCCAGCAATACCAAGAAAATAGTTAAACATCTATACTTTATTGGCAATCCATATAAAACAGCATATCACTGTGACATAAGAATGGCTGACGCGTTTCGGTGAGACCACGCTACCCCTTTACTCACGGCAAGGAGGCACTACCCTAGATTCTTGGAAATGAATACGCTGTCCATGTAGCACAGGTCGGGGCAGGTCCTCGAGGATGGTGGACTCTCTTTGTAACGATGGCTTTGATGAAGGGTGCAGGCACCTGAAACGCGTCCGCCCCTGCTTCATTATTCAATGATTCTGAATAATTATTTTTAAAGTTGCTGGACCACCTTCTATAATGGACTGTACCTGTTCTCTGTAACGGTGGTGTCTCCGGAATGTCATCTATTCATTCAGAAATCTCTAACAGGAGACAAGGAACGAGTGTTCTACATCTGATAACCCCCTAAATGTTGGGGAAGGTAGAATTTTAAGGTGCCAAGCTCTTGTAAATATCAGTCACTAAGGTATAACCCCAACATGAGGTTAAACCAATAAGAGGCAACAATTATGATCAAGTTCTTAACCCTAGTTTCATCGATCAGAGCAATGACTATGCCTGATCTGGTCCCTGGTCAACACTATATATGAGCATCAGGTGTATCCCAGACAGAGCCAAGAAACTAAAAACCACAAGGCGTGCAGTATATGGGAGGTTATAAAATTATTAGTGATCCTTAAAGGGATAGTCTTTCCAAAATGATTAGTGTTAAACATGTAGGTAAATAGCCACTATTACCAAATACATTGCTCTTCTGATTTTGCTTCATTTCAGAGTTAGACCAATTCTTATTTTCTGTGTACGCAAGATTCCCTAGTGACTGACCACCTCTCTCTGCTCTAGCAGTGGCCGAGATGGTAACGACATGACCCACTGCATCTTATCAGCAGCATTTGAGCTTATCTTTCTTACTGACAAACTATAACTTTTTGGAGCTCTGTAGCCTTGCATCCTGCTGTTAAAACCCCTCCGTCACCAATGTCCCTCTAACCTGCTCAGCTAAAATGGCAGAGATGAAATGTCAGTCACTGCTATAGAATTGTCCCCAGCCTAAACAGGAAGTGGGAGCCTGAAGCTGTCAAACCGCCCACAGTCTGAATAGGAAGTGGAAGCCTGAAGCTGTAGAACTACCCACAGCCTGAACAGGAAGTAGGAGCCTGAAGTTGAAGAACTGTCAAGTTTGAAAATTAGGTGTAGAATTTTCTTTTCTTTCTACTCCTATCCAATTAGATGTCTCCATCCAAATTAGGTGATTACAGCTGTTAACAGCTGAAGAGCTTAGAGATACACCCCACACCAGTCAGTCGGGGGCATAAATATACTTTATTAACAGGAAGTTACAACTTGATATATCTTTTGGTATGTATTAAGAATCACACTATATGATTGGCTAATTGGCTGTTGCTAAGGCAGGTTATTTGCATCTACGCAATATAACTAGGCATTGCTGATAACGAACATTCCTTTCTGTATCCTCCAGGAACTTCTTGAAGGCCTCTTGGTTTCTCGCAAGCAGTAGCTGTTCTAAGCAAAGCGGGGTGAAAATATATGATGAACTTAGATAAGAATGTAATAAAGAGCAGTTTAAACACAGTATCTGGTGAGCTTGATGAGGGTACAATGACAGCACAGATTCTAATGTTTTCCATTAAATTATCCACTTGCCAGAACCAACCACAGCCTGTACAGGAAGTAGGAGCCTGAAGCTGTAGAACCACCCACAGCCTGAACAGGAGGTAGGCCACACTTAGCCCAGGGGCCATATTTGTACATCAAGAATATTACACCATTCATACAGCACTCTGTGGGCCTCTATTTGCCCAAAGAAGAACTTTATTTTGTCCACGGCACCAACAGTGTTATAGATGGTCCTCTAATGGCTCCATTATTATTATAGTGCACCATTCATTCCAGGGCGCTGTACATGACGGAAGGAAAAACAAGTAGGGAAGAGGTGGGTTAACCAGGCAGCAAAGCTGGGGATGGACTGGAGGCTGCAGTGGTATTGACGGGACTCATTTTCTCCCATGCTGACTATTCTGGCACAGGTGGGTCTCTATTGGCCCCACGGTGGCTACTGTGATACAGATGGGTGTTTATTGGGTGTATGGTAGCTACAGTGGTACAGGTGGGCCTTCGTTGTCCCCCAGTGGCTAGAGTGGAAGAGGTGAGTCTTCATTGTCTTCAGGCTGGCTACTGTGGTATAGGTGGGCCTCTACTGACCTTACAGTGGTTGTAATGTACAGATGGACCTTGTTGCTCCATAGTGGTTACCATGGTGGTGAGGAGTTTCCATTTGCCCCATAGTGGTCACAGTGGCAAAGACAAGTTTCTATTTAACTCATGGTGGCCACTATGGAACAAGAGGATCTCCAATTTTCTGATGATGGCTATAGTGGTGCTGGTGTGCATCACTCTACAGAACGGGGTCTCTTTTTGCTCCTCGTTGAATAGGTCCCAACTGTCTACATTGTTTACAGGGGCTCCTGAACATCAGCTAGTCGTATTTTAAGCTTCCTAGATCTTTACTGTTTGTGTTCAGGAGCGCTGTGCATCTTAGGACGGTACGGAAAACCACATGAAACCATTCCAGGCTAACCTTCTGCAGGAAAAATGGCCTTTTTGTATTTTATAGAGGACTGATAACTAGAAGTATTTCAATAGAATGTGGAAAAGGTTTAGGCTATGTAAAGAACAGGAAGAGGCCAAGTCGTAACCCAGCAGGTAACGAGATCCTCTCCTGGTTGACACTAGAAGTATTTCGAGAGAAATTGAAAAACGTTGAGGCAATGTCAAGAACAGGAAGATCCCAGGACCCAAGTTTGTAGCCCACCACACAATGTTATAGACCTCTTACCACTATGGGGTCCCTCCAGCCCCAGTTACAATGTAGTACACCAGGGGCTTTTACCAGACAGTGAACACCAATCAGTAGACCCCAACCTGTAACCTATAACCCAATCAATGAGGCTCAACTACCCAAAAATGGGATCCCCTTCTGGTTGACACTAGAAGCATTTCAAGAGAAAATGAAGAAGGTTGACGCTATGGCAGGAACAGGACAATGCCAAGAGTGTAACCCAACAAGCAATGTTATAGACTTCTTACCACTATGGGGTCTGTCCAGCCCCAGTTATGATGCAGTACACCAGGTGCTATTACCTGACAGTGAACACCAATCAGTAGACCCCAACCTGTAACCTATGACCCAATCAATTAGGCTCAACTTCCCAAAAATGTGATCCCTTCCTGGTTGACACTAGTAGTATTTCAAGAGAAATTGAAAAACGTTGAGGCAATGTTAAGACCAGGAAGATCCCAGGACCCAAGAGTGTAACCTAACAAGCAATGTTCTAGACTTCTTACCACTATGGGGTCCGTCCAGCCCCAGTTACTATGTAGTACACCAGGGGCTATTACCAGACAGTGATCAGCAATCAGTTGAACCCAACCTGTAACTTATGAGGCTAAACTCCCCCAATATGGGATCCCCTTTCTGGTTGACAATACAAGTATTTCAAGAGAAAATGAAGAAGGTTGAAGCTATGTCAGGAGCAGGACAATACCAAGAGTGTAACCCAGGAGGCAATGTTATAGACTTCTTACCACTATGGGGTCCAGCCCCAGTTAAGATGCAGTACACCAGGGGTTATTACCAGACACTGCCCACCTATCATTAATATGTATACAAGTAATAAGCAATCATATTTACAATGGAAAATTACCAAAGGAATAAAGTATGAGGGATACACCACCAGCACTTTATATGCAGTCAGTAGACCCAACCTGTGACCAACGGCCCAATGGATAAGGCTCAAATCCCCAAAATGGGATCCCCTCTTGGCTGACAGATGGGAATCCAGTCCACACACCATTAGGTCTGTTCTTCCTTCTCAAGCTTAGACATTGATGTTATAGGGTGAAGGACCCCTGTAGGACCTACTCAGAGGGTGGCATGAAGGGTCCACATCCTAAGACGTAATGACCTTCCTCTAGCTAAAAACTGCCGGATACCACCTAGAACCAGATGGCCAGACTGGAGACTCTTCCCTGAAGCCCTCTATATCGGATGCTGTTTTGCATTCAGGGATCGGAGCTAGTCTGCCTCCTTCCATCAATGGAGTTTGCCCGTCTCCTCTAATTCTCATCTGTAAATTTGGCAGGGTTTTTTTTTTCCCGCTTGCTCTCTTGTTTAGCCTTACAAGCCTGCTAAGTTATCCAGTGCCCTGCTAAAAGTCATCTACATGTTGCACAACGCAGAGGTCAGCCTTGTATTTTTTTCCTCTGAAGGAATGGGTGCACCACAGCGTCAATATCCCTCGCGTCCATCACCCCCTAGGCCGAGGAACCCGACCTGACAAGTCTTAAAAAGGCGAGGGAGACGCAGGTTTCTGGCGTTTAATCCTTTAATACAAAAAATAAGAGGCTCATTTCTTCCAAAACTCCCACCTCTTCCTTGGAGCCCCCCTCCCCATTCCTTCTCTCGCTCCTTAAGACCTCATGGGCCCTCAGTCACACATCTTAAAAGAGAAATAAAACACAAAACAACAAAGGCTTACTTGTCTTAAGTCGATGAAGGCCAACTGCAGCGTGTCCTCCTGGAACCCAGGCACCGGGCCGGATCTGGCAAACTCTGTGGGAAAGAAAAGAGGATAAAAAGCGCCTTTAAATAACCATGGACAGGGAGATTGGCAGACGGATGACAGCGAGGACAAGGGAGGCTGGGGGAGAGGAGGAACGGGCTTCTATGGGGCCATGTCTCTCGGCCTTCACGCTCTTTGTCTGTTCTTCAAAATTTGTGTCATCAAAACACCATTAATTCCACCGTCCTGACAGCGAGGAAACTGTACTAACTCAACCCGAAATCTATTCCCATGGGCCACTCCGAGCTCCACACTATTTGTTTGGTCAATGGACAAACAAGTCAACGAAAAAAAGAAAAAAAAAAAAAAAAAAAAAACGGCGAGATGGCTTGAGGTGGGGGAGGCATTGTCCAGGGCAGAGGAGCTTTTCACAATAATAAAAAAAAAAAGAAGGGTCTTTCATTTGGGGAAGCTTTGTATATTGCAGCAGGAATTTTGCGATTTCATGCCTGTCACCTCATCCCTCCAGTATTTATCAATAATAAATAACCGCCTGACGCATCGACAATTGGGCTTTTCCCCCCGCATATTTCCATTATCTGTTATGGTGCATTACATCCGGGGTGTGAGGGGGTATGGGCTACGGCGGACCCCATTGACACAGCGACTGGGAAGCTTTCTAAGATGATTACATGGTCTCTGCTGTAATATTATCCTAAGTCCGAGATAAAAAAAAGGGGCAGGGGTCTATGTGCTGTACAGTGCGGTGAGCCCCATGAGACCTGGCAACGGGCTAGATTCTCATCATCATCGTTGGATGGGAATGAGAGGCTCAGGCGGCGTCGGCCGGCGGCAGAGGGGACGCGCCCTGCCAGTATTGTAAGACGTGGCAGGACGGTGCGAGGCTTCCGTCCTGCTCTGCTACCGCAATTGGTTCCTGTGAAGGTGACGAGCCTAAATAATGGATGCAAGATATGAGCTATGGCTTGTGATGTTCTGGAGGAAAGGACAATCACCTCCATTGTGCTAACCGGCACCAAGCTCAGAGTGCATGGTGACCACTCATAAGGTTGGAAAAGGATCCAGGTCCATCAAGTCTAACCTATAACCCTACAGCGCTGATCTAGAGGAAGGTAAAACCCCCTGAGGCAGTGGCCCAGGTCCATCAAAGACCCAGGTCCATCAAGTCTTACCTATAACCCTACAGCGCTGATCCAGAGGAAGGTAAAACCCCCTTAGGCGATGGCCCAGGTCCATCAAAGACCCAGGTCCATCAAGTCTTACCTATAACCCTACAGCGCTGATCCAGAGGAAGGTAAAACCCCCTGAGGCGGGGGCCCAAGTCCATCAAAGACCCAGGTCCATCAAGTCTTACCTATAACCCTACAGCACTGATCCAGAGGAAGGTAAAACCCCCTTAGGCGATGGCCCAGGTCCATCAAAGACCCAGGTCCATCAAGTCTAACCTATAACCCTACACCGCTGATCCAGAGGAAGGTAAAACCCCCTGAGGCGGTGGCCCAGGTCCATCAAGTCTAACCTATAACCCTACAGCGCTGATCCAGAGGAAGGTAAAACCCCCTGAGGTGGTGGCCCAGGTCCATCAAAGACCCAGGTCCATCAAGTCTACCCTATAACCCTACAGCGCTAATCCAGAGGAAGGTAAAACCCCATATGAGGCGGAGGCCAATTGCCCCATTCAAGAGGGAATAATCCCTGGATCAATGTCCGATCTCCAGAACCCAGTCCCCATAACCTGTGACATTAGATTGATCAAGAAAGGTATCTGCACTCTTCCTGAACTTGGTCCATCTACCATCACAACCTCTTGTCGCTCTGAGTTCCATAGTGTCACTGCTCTTATAGTAAAGCACCCACCATCACAACCACTTGTCACCCCGAGCTCCATAGTGTCACTATTCTTACTGTAAAGGATCCACCATCACAACCTCTTGTGGCTCCAAGCTCCATAGTGTCACCGCTCTTACAGTGAAGAATCCATCATCCCAACCTCTTGTGGCTCTGAGCTACACAGTGTCACTGTAAGAGTTACAGTAAAGAATGCTGTTTGTGATGGTATTGGAGCCTTCTTTCCTCTAGATGTAGAGGATGCCCAATTGTCTTAGTTACAGGTCGAGGTGTAAAAAGATCATTAAGGGATCTCTGTACTGTCCTTCCACATATTTGTACATGGTGATTATATCACCTCTAGGCCATCCTTTTTTTCCCTTCGGGTTCATCCTCAACTGGCTAATGTGAATTCACTGGATTTGTTGCAAAAAATTTGGGGACTGAAAATCCATTGCACCCATCTGAATGAGTTTGTTTCCGAAGCATGCATGTGGTTCTACAAGCCCCGTGCAGACATATGCAAGAATTTCAACAACAAATTTGCTGGATGTGACTATCCTGGGGGCATGAACTCAAGAACACAAATATACTCTACGTGCTTCACATTAACATGGATGGAAACTGAGAACATGCAAGCACCCCAAAAAAGCAGATGGTCTAACGGGCAAAGTCAGAACTAAAATCTTTATTATTGTAAAGGATAGGGCTAGAGAGAGCGGCAACAGAGATGAGCGGCCAATGGACATCACCCCCAGGGACGAGAGGCCCACGGACCCCACCCCCCCGGGGACGAGAGGCCAACGGACACCACCCCCCGGGGACGAGAGGCCAACGGACACCACCCCCCGGGGACGAGAGGGCCAACGGACACCACCCCCAGGGACGAGAGGCCAACGGACACCACCCCCCCGGGGACGAGAGGCCAACGGACACCACCCCCCGGGGACGAGAGGCCAACGACACCACCCCCCTGGGACGAGAGGCCAAGGACACCACCCCCCGGGGACGAGAGGCCAACGGACACCACCCCGGGGACGAGAGGCCAACGGACACCACCCCCCGGGGACGAGAGGCCAACGGACACCACCCCCCGGGGACGAGAGGCCAACGGACACCACCCCCGGGGACGAGAGGCCAACGGACACCACCCCCCGGGGACGAGAGGCCAACGGACATCACCCCCCGGGGACGAGAGGCCAACGGACATCACCCCCCGGGGACGAGAGGCCAACGGACATCACCCCCCGGGGACGAGAGGCCAACGGACATCACCCCCAGGGACGAGAGGCCAACGGACATCACCCCCGGGGACGAGAGGCCAACGGACACCACCCCCCGGGGACGAGAGGCGAACGGACATCACCCCCCGGGGACGAGAGGCCAACGGACATCAACCCCCAGGGACGAGAGGCCAACGGACATCACCCCCTGGGACGAGAGGCCAACGGACATCACCCCCAGGGATGAGAGGCCAACGGACATCACCCCCAGGGATGAGAGGCCAACGGAGATCAACCCCAGGTACGAGAGGCAATGGAGATCACCCCCTGGGATGAGAGGCCAACAGAGATCACCCCCAGGGATGAGAGGCCAACGGAGAGCGCCCCCAAGGTGGCAAGGCCTACAGAGATCATCTCCAAGGTGGTAAGACCTACAGTGATCAACCCTATCGTGGTGAGGCCTACAGCGATCACTCCCAGCGTGATGAGGCCTACAGAGATCACCCCCAGCGTTGTGAGGCCTACAGAGAGCACCCCAAGCTTCATCTTCTAGGACTGCACTTGTGGTAGTAGGGCTCTGGCCTCCTGTAAGGCTCAGCATAATGGCATTGAATAGCCGTGTTTCCCCTTTCCTGCCCCCTCCTTATTTGCCCGGGCCTTCGCAGTCTGTAAATCTTTAAACAAGTAGATTACAAGACAGAAGCTGCCAGACAACAAAAACCATAGCTTCCCACAGGAAAAGAAATCAGAAGTTTAACTATTGAGAGCTAATGCACAGGAGTGACGGTGATGGATGGCCGTCATCAGTCTTCAGCCCTGGGATGAGGGTGGCAGTGCAGAGCTTGGCTGGACAGTAGGGGTCACATCTCCTGCTGATCAGGTTGACAGCACCTGCTCTGCAATGTCGGAGCCTTTCATAACATCTAATTAGGCAGCAGGAGATCTGCAGGTCGGCGGCAGGATTTCCCAGCTCCCCCCAGTGTCGCTAGCCCAGCTCTGAACTCCTGACAAGTGCACCAAGTTTCTGGACCATAATAGCCGAGGATCCGTCTCTGCAGCCTCCCACATCATGCTGGGAAATTTATTAAATGTGACCTTACGGGGAAGGCCCATCAGAGGTTTGCTGCCTTTAAAGCCATTTTTCTGCTTTAATATTTGCCTGGCTGGAGAAATTATAGAAATGAACAGGCATCAGACTCTGACGTTCTTGGTTAGGACTAGGATTTATTGCGAATTATATAAAGGGTTTGTTTTTTTTCAAAAGTGGACTAGAAAACCAGTAAAGCCGTCCAAAAAAACAAAAAGTCCAGGACGGGTGGTAGATGTATGAGAGCCAAAGAATCCAGGACTGATGGTAGATGTATGAGAGGCTGAGTCCAGGATGGATGGTAGATGTATGAGAGCCAAAGAGTCCAGGACTGATGGTAGATGTATGAGAGCCAAGGAGTCCAGGACTGATGGTAGATGTATGAGAGCCAAAGAGTCCAGGACTGATGGTAGATGTATGAGAGCCAAGGAGTCCAGGACTGATGGGAGATGTATGAGAGCCAAAGAGACCAGGCCTGACGGGAGATGTATGAGAGAAAACCAATGAAGATGTTAAAAACTACAATTTCGGACCCGGTGAGGGTTAGATTATGAAAGGGAGCCAGGAGAGGTGATGTTGGAGCCAAAGGCAGGCTGACGGGAAATGTATGAGAACCAAAGAGTCCAGGACTGATGGGAGATGTATGAGAGCCAAAGAGTCCAGGACTGACGGGAGTGTTTTGAGGGGCCAAAAGGGAGCCCCAGGGATGACGGGGAATGTATGAGACCAAGGAGAGTCAGGACTGAGGGGAGATGTATGAAAACCCAAAGGAGTCCAGGACGAGGGAGTTGTAGAGAGGAAAAGGAGAGTCCGGGGACGATGGAGATGTATGAAAAGCAAAGAGTCCAGGATGGATGGTAGATGTATGAGAGGAGCCAAAGGTGGTCCAGGGACGGGGAAAGGTGGGATGACGGAAAAGGGGGCAAAGAGAGTCCGGGACGGATGGTAGATGTATGAAAAGCAAAGAGTCCAGGATGGATGGTAGATGTATGAGAGGCTGAGTCCAGGATGGATGGTAGATGTATGACAGGCAAAGAGTCCAGGACTGACAGGAGATGTATGAGAGGCAAAGAGTCCAGGACTGATGGTAGATGTATGAGAGGCAAAGAGTCCAGGACTGATGGTAGATGCATGAGAGGCGAGACGAGTCCAGGACTGACGAGAGATGTATGAGAGGCAAAGAGAGTCCAGGACTGATGGTAGATGTATGAGAGGCAAAGAGTCCAGGACTGATGGTAGATGTATGAGAGCCAAGGAGTCCAGGACTGACGGGAGATGTATGAGAGGCAAGGAGAGTCCAGGGCTGACTGGAGATGTATGAGAGGCAAGGAGAGTCCAGGACTGATGGTAGATGTATGAGAAGCAAAGAGAGTCCAGGACAGATGGTAGATGTACGAGAAGCAAAGAGAGTCCGGGACGGATGGTAGATGTATGAGAAGCAAAGAGAGTCCGGGACGGATGGTAGATGTATGAGAGCTAAAGAATCCAGGATGGATGGTAGATGTATGAAAGGCAAAGAGAGTCCAGGAGAGATGGTAGATGTATGAGAGTCAAAAAGAGTCCAGGACAGATGGTAGATGTATGAGAGCCAAAAAGAGTCCAGGACAGATGGTAGATGTATGAGAGCCAAAAAGAGTCCAGGACAGATGGTAGATGTATGAGAGCCAAAAAGAGTCCAGGACTGACGAGAGATGTATGAGAGGCAAAGAGAGTCCAGGACTGATGGTAGATGTATGAGAGGCAAAAAGAGTCCAGGACTGACGAGAGATGTATGAGAGGCAAAAAGAGTCCAGGACTGATGAGAGATGTATGAGAGGCAAAGAGAGTCCAGGACTGATGAGAGATGTATGAGAGGCAAAGAGAGTCCAGGACTGATGGTAGATGTATGAGAGGCAAAGAGTCCTGGACGTGTAGTAGATGTATGAGAGCTAAAGAATCCAGGATGGATGGTAGATGTATGAAAGGCAAAGAGAGTCCAGGAGAGATGGTAGATGTATGAGAGTCAAAAAGAGTCCAGGACAGATGGTAGATGTATGAGGAGCAAAGAGAGTCCAGGACGGATGGTAGATGTATGAGAGCCAAAAAGAGTCCAGGACAGATGGTAGATGTATGAGGAGCAAAGAGAGTCCAGGACGGATGGTAGATGTATGAGAGCCAAAAAGAGTCCAGGACAGATGGTAGATGTATGAGGAGCAAAGAGAGTCCAGGACGGATGGTAGATGTATGAGGAGCAAAGAGAGTCCAGGACGGATGGTAGATGTATGAGGAGCAAAGAGAGTCCAGGACGGATGGTAGATGTACGAAAGGGAAATAGAGTCCAAGACTGACAGGAGATGTATGAGAGGCAAGGAGAGTCCAGGACGGATGGTAGATGTATGAGAGCCAAGGAGAGACCTGGATGGATGGTAGCTGTATGAGAGGCAAGGAGAGTCCTGGAGGGATGGTAGCTGTATGAGAGGCAAGGAGAGTCCTGGATGGATGGTAGCTGTATGAGAGGCAAGGAGAGTCCTGGATGGATGGTAGCTGTATGAGAGGCAAGGAGAGTCCTGGATGGATGGTAGCTGTATGAGAGGCAAGGAGAGTCCAGGACAGATGGTAGATGTATGAGAGGCAAGGAGGCAAGGAGAGTCCAGGACAGATGGTAGATGTATGAGAGGCAAGAAGGCAAGGAGATTCCAGGATGGATGGTAGATGTATGAAAGGCAAGGAGAGTCTAAGACGGATGGTAGATGTAGAAGAGGTAGAGTCCAGGATGGACAACAGATATATGAGAGGCAAAGAGAACCCAGAACTCATGGTAGATGTACCAGAGGTTCAGAGAGTCCAGGACTGGGCTGAGAAGAGATGTAAGAGAGGCAAATAGATTACAGGACTGACAGTAAATGTATGAGAGGTGAAGAGAGTCCAGGACTCACAGTAGATGTATGAAAGGTTCAGAGAGCCCAGTACTGATGGCAGATGTAGGAGAGGTAAAAAGAGTTCAGGACTAAGAGTAAATGTTCGAGAGTTGAGAGTCTAGGACCCAGGGTAGGTATATGAGAGGCGAGATAAGTCCACGACTGACAGATGTTTGAAAGGAGAAAAGACTGATGTTCTAAAGGTAGATGTATAAGAAATGGTAGATGTACCAGAAGCAAGAAGACCCCTGGTAGAGAAGACCTAAAGGTAGATGTATAAGAGGTGAGGTGAATCCAGGACTCAGGGCAGATGCATGAGAGGCAAAGAAAGTCCAGGGCTGACTGGTGATGTATGAGATGTATAGAGTCCAGGGCTGACTGGTGATGTATGAGATGTATAGAGTCCAGGGCTGACTGGTGATGTATGAGATGTATAGAGTCCAGGGCTGACTGGTGATGTATGAGATGTATAGAGTCCAGGGCTGACTGGTGATGTATGAGATGTATAGAGTCCAGGGCTGACTGGTGATTTGAGAAAATATAGATCCAGGCTGACTGGTGATTATGAGGATGTAAAAGAGCCAGGCTGACTGGGATGTATGAGAGTATAGAGTCCGGGGCTGACTGGTGATGTATGAGTGAAATAGAGCCGGGCTAAAGGTGAGTATGAGATTTAAGAGCCCAGGGCTGACGGGTGAGTAGGATTTTAGATCAGGACTGACGGTGATGTAGAGATGTATAGAGCCCGGACTACGGGTGATGTATGGATGAATTAGAGCCCGGCTGACTGGTGATGAAATAGATGTTAGAGTCCAGGGCTGACTGGGATGTATGAGATAATAAGCCAAAAGGGCTGACTGGTGATTTATGAGATGTATAGAGTCCAGGGCTGACTGGTGATGTATGAGATGTATAGAGTCCAGGGCTGACTGGTGATGTATGAGATGTATAGAGTCCAGGGCTGAGGGTGGTATGAATGTTGAGTCCAGGGGCTGAGGGTGATGTAGAGATGTTAGAGTCCGGGGCTGACTGGTGAAGTAAGATTTAAGAGCCCAGGGCTGACGGGGTAGTAAGATGTATAGAGTCCGGGGCTGACTGGTATTTTTTGAGATAATAGAGTCCAGGCTGACGGTGAGTATAGAGTCCGGGGCTGACTGGTGAGATGAATGTAAGAGCCCCAGGGCGACGGTGATGTAGAGATGATAATCCGGGGTTTGACGGTGAGTAGAGATGTATAGAGTCCGGGATTTCTGGTGAGTAAGATTAAAGCCAGGCGACGGGTTTTGAAAAATGAAGTATAAGCCCAGGGCTGATCGGTGATGTATAAAAGGTGAGGCGAGTCCAGGACTCCGGGTAGATGCATGACAGGCAAAGAGAGTCCAGGGCCGACTAGTGATGTTGAAGGAAAAGGTAGACGACTGGGAGTAAAAAAATGAGAGGTCTGGGACAATGATCGAAGTATGAGAGGTGAGAGGAGTCCATGATGGATGGTAGATGTATGAGAGGCGAAGAGAGTCCAGGATGTAGATGTACATACAAGGCCAACATTTTCTGGTATCCTTCCATTAAATAAAGAAAAACCCACAACCGTCACTGAAATAACATGAAACTAAAAAAAGTAATAATAAATTTACTGAAAATCAACTAATGAAAGACAATGGGCGACATGTATGATTGGAATTTTCGCCTGTTTTCTGGCGTATCCTGCGCCTCACCAGCCCGAATCCGCTGTCGGACGCAGTGATGCAGTGTTAGGCGCAGTGTTCGCCACTTTCAGCTGCGCCCCGCATGAAGGGGCGGGCAGTGGGCGCGGTGTGGGCGCGGTGTAGGCGTTCCGGGGCGGGACGTGGCGCGCTCGAAAACCCCGAGGCATGTACGATGGCGAGTCGGCAAAGTGCGGCGCAATGCAGCGCTCGGCAGCTCCGACAGGCAGACCTGGTTGATTCTGGTCTAAATGCTCCGGCGGAGGCGAAGTGAGGCGAGAACGGAACATGAGAGGAAACATAGAAGAAGATCGCAAGAGAAATCTCGGCGCTCAGCTCCGTGCAGCATGAAGTATGATTCCAAAAAAAATCGCCTTTATAAAGGCGGAAAACAGTGTCAGAAAAGAGCTCAAACCTTCAGAAATAAAAAATAATTTAAAAAAATACACTGTCCAAAAATCTAGAACGGCGCAATAATCTAGAATTAGGATATTGGAAATTGCCGGGAAATACAGTAATTCAAATTCTGAAAGCTATTCTCATTGTCGGCAGAAACCCGGCCAAGCAGAAGAGGAACGACAGTGACCATTAAAATCTATGGGAGAACTATTGACCAATCAGAATCAAAGGCGGGACAGTTCAAAATACAGTAAGGCCGTGTTCACACGGCTTATTCCCGACGGATTTGTGAGCCATATTGGCTCACAAATCCGCCGTGAATGAGGGGCGGGACGGGGGCGGGGCCGGAGCACGGCGGGGGCGCCGCTCCCGACCCCATAGACAATGCATTGTTTACGGCGCGTACGCGCCGTAAATAATGTGCATGTCACGTTCTCCCCCCGCGGCGGATTGCCGAGCGGGAGGAGCGAACGGAATCCACTGTTCTCTATGAGAGCAGTGGATTTACCGTAAATGACAGGGACGGATTGGCGCCGTACTGAAGCGCAAATCCGGCGCGGAGTACTGCGCCAATCCGTGCCCAAATAAGCCGTGTGAACGAGGCCTAAAAATGCAGAAACGAGCTGATTGGTTGAGCTAGCGGAGGCTTGGCTATCCCGGCCAATCAGAGCGCGAGCTACTTTCTCATAGAGTTCTATGGGGAAAAGAAATTCCGAGCGAGCTCTGTGATTGGCTAACTTAAAAGAGGCGCGGTTATTTGGACCAATGGGAGAGCGAGCGAGCGACACTCCTATGGGTTTTCTAATGCAATCGGGAATACAACAGTACATGGCCGAAATCAAATGATAAGACTCCAGAAGTGGTCCCGATGTGTATATAAAATGAATAATAATATGGGGTAACGAAAAAAAATAATAATTCAATAAAATCATGTTTATTTTCGTTGCACCCATTCTATTGATCAGTGGCTACCGAAAATAAAGAAATAAAAATGATTTTATTGAATTAATATTTTTTTTCATTCCCCCAATATTATGGATCATTTTATATACACATTGGGACATTTGATTTCGGCCATGTACTGTTGTATTCCCGATTGCATTAGAAAACCCATAGGAGTGTCGCTCGCTCTCCCATTGGTCCAAATAACCGCGCCTCTTAAGTTAGCCAATCACAGAGCTCGCTCAGAATTTCTTTTTCCCATAGAACTCTATGAGAAAGTAGCTCGCGCTCTGATTGGCTTTGCTGGACGAGCCCCCGCTAACTCAACCAATCAGCTCTTTTCTGCCTTTTTACTGTATTTTGAACTGTCCCACCTTTGAATATGATTGGCAATATTTCTCCATAGGTTTAGAATGGGTCCCTGTCGCTCCTATTCTGATTGGTCAATACTCCTCCATAGGATATAATGGGCCACTGTCGCTCCTATTCTGATTGGCTGACTTCTGCCGACCAATGAGATGAGCTTAACAATTTGAATTACTGTATTTCCCGGCAATTCTCTATAACCTATTCCTGATGTAGCGCCGGTCCTCGGCGACAAACACGTTTGTTGTGGCTTTGATTGATTTATGTTTATAGAAGGTTTCACTCTTTTTCAGAGAATATTTTACACCTAATAAAAATGATTTTTTATCATACTTCATGCCGCACGGCGCGAGAGCCGATATTTCAGTGCCCGATCTCTCCATAGACTAAATACATGGGGAGAAGTAGTAGCTCGCGCTCTGCACTGATTTTGGCCAGAGGATATCCATAGCCACCGCTAGCTCAGCCAATCAGCTCTATTCTGCCTTTTTACTGTATTTTGCACTGTCCCGCCTTTGATTCTGATTGGTCAATAGTTCTCCATAGGTTTTAATGGTTCACTGTCGCTCCTATTCTGATTGGCCGGTTTCTGCCGACCAATGAGAAGAGCTTTCAGAATTTGAATTACTGTATTTCCCGGCAATTTCCAATATCCTAATTCCTGATATTGCGCCGTTCTAGATTTTTGGAAAGTGATTTTTTTAATGTATTTTTTATTTTTGAGGTTTGAGCTCTTTTCAGAGAATGTTTGACGCCTTTATAAAGGCGATTTTTTTATTCATACTCCGCACGGACATGTTGAATGATTTCTCGCTGTTTTCCAGCCTCTCTCGAATCGGAACACATCTTTGGCGCAGTCCCTTCTGCGCCTAAGTCCCGCACTGCGCCCCACACACTGGCGAGGTGCGGGGGAATTTTCCCCGCATGTACGAGCGCACCTCCGGGTTCGGCGAAGATTTGGCGCTGCCCCGCTCTGCGCCTCAGTCCCCGCACTGCGCCCCACACACTGGCGAGGTGCGGCGGACTTTTCCCCGCATGTACGAGCGCACCTCCTCGGAGCGAATATTAGGCGCCCCCGCACGTGCCTCGTCCCCGCACTGCGCCCCAAACTGGCGAGCGGACTTACAGTATGTATGATCGCACTACCTCCGGCGGCAAATCTCAGGCGCAGCCCCGCACTGTGCCTAAGTCCCGCACTGCGCCTCACACACTGGCGAGACGCAAGGAACTTTCCCCCGCATGTATGAGCGCACCTCCTCGGACGGCGAATCTTAGGCGCAGCCCTGCACTGCGCCCCAAACACTGGCGAGGCGCGGCGGACTTACACCGCATGTATGAGCGCACTACCTCCGGCGGCGAATCTTAGGCGCAGTCCCGCACTGCGCCTCACACACTGGCAAGGCGGACTTTACATGCTATGTATGAGCGCGCCCCGTCGCCGACATAAATCAGGCACAGCTTTCACTCGAAATCGGGCGAAACGGCGCGCTCCGACCAGGCGAGAATCATACATGTCGCCCAATGTGTAAAAAAAAAAAATGCAATTGGCCTGGACAAAAATTATGGTCCTCTAGAAAAAAAATGAAAATAATTTGACCACAGGGACATGTTAAAAGAAAGTGTGTCCTGTTATTAGTATTAGTCATTTTGCCTATTTACAGGGTGAAAAGTAGTCACTGTGCTGTTTGGTATCATGGTGTGTACCACACTGAACCTGGACCAAAGGAGGCTAAGGAGAGAGTTGTGTCAGGAGATAAGAAAGGAGATTACAGACAGACATCTCAAAGGTAAAGGCTTGGAGACAATCTACAAACACCTTGATGTTCCTCTAACTACACTTCCACATATTATTCAGGAGTTTATGTCTACAGGACTGTAGCCAACCTCCCTGGATGTGACAGCTAACGAAAATTATTGACAAGTTGAAGAGACGTGTAATATGAATGTTAACTAAAGAGCCCAGAAAAACTTATTTGAGCATTAAATGCTCTGAAACTGCTGCGTCTTACAGAATAAGGGGAAGACCAATGTAAACAGCATGTCTGCCACTAGGTTGTGATGCCCTCAGCAAGGGTGGCATAAACTATGTGACAGGTTCCCATGAATGGAAAACAACCGAGGTGTAAACCACTGTTGAAAGTAAATCATAAAACAGCAAAACTGGAATTTGCCAAAATGCAAACAGAAAAGCCACAAAGCTTCTGGTAGAATGTCCTGTGGACAGATGAGACAAAACTGGAGCTTTTTGGCAAGTCACATCAGCTCTGTGTTCACAGACGCATAAATGAAGCCTACAAAGAAAAGAACATTGTACCTACTGTGAAAAATGGAGGTGGCTAAGTAATGTTTTGGGGCTGGTTTTCTGCATCTGGCAAAGGTGTCTTGAATCTGTGCAGGGTACAATGGAATTTCAAGACATTTTGGAGTGAAATGTGCTTTCCAGTGTCAGTATGCTTGGTTTCAGTCACAGGTCATGGGTCTTCTAACAGGATAATGACCCAAAACACACAGCTAAAAACACCTAAGAATAAAGAAGAGCAAAGCATTGGACTATTTGGATGTGTCCGAGCCCTGATCTAAATCCTATTGAACATCTGTGGAAGGAGCTGAAACCTGAAGTCTGGAGAAGACACTTTCACACCTCAGACAACTGAGGCACAAGAAGTAGGCCAAAATACCTGTGGACAGCAGAAGCATGGGGAGGAGGCCAATACCTGTGGACAGCAGGAGCACGGGAAGTGGGCCAAATACCTATGAACAGCAGGAGCACGGGGAGTGGGCCAAATACCTATGAACAGCAGGAGCACGTGGAGTCGGCCAAATACCTCTGCACAGCATGAGCACGGGGAGTGGGCCAAATACCTGTGGACAGCAGGAGCACGGGGAGTGGGCCAAATACCTGTGGACAGCAGGAGCACAAAGAGCGCGCCAAATACCTGTGGACAGCAGGAGCACAGGGAGTGGGCCAAATACCTGTGGACAGCAGGAGCACAAGGGGTGGGCCAAATACCTGTGGACAGCAGGAGCACAAGGGGTGGGCCAAATACCTATGGACAGCAGGAGCAAAGGGAGTGGGACAAATACCTACGGACAGCAGGAGCAAAGGGAGTGGGACAAATACCTACGGACAGCAGGAGCACAAGGGGTAGGCCAAATACCTGTGGACAGCAGGAGCACGGGGAGTGGGACAAATACATGTGACAGCAGGAGCACGGGGAGTGGGCCAAATACCTGTGGACAGCGGGAGCCCGGGGAGTGGGCCAAATACCTATGAACAGCAGGACCACGGGGTGTGGGCCAAATACCTGTGGACAGCAGGAGCACGGGGAGTGGGCCAAATACCTGTGGACAGCAGGAGCACGGGGAGTGGGCCAAATACCTGTGGACAGCAGGAGCACGTGGAGTGGGCCAAATACCTGTGGACCGCCGGAGCACTGGGATTGAGCCAAATACCTGTGGACAGCAGGAGCACTGGGAGTGGGCCAAATAACTGTGGACAGCAGGAGCACGGGGAGTGGGCCAAATACCTGTGGACAGCAGGAGCACGGGGTGTGGGCCAAATACCTATGGACAGCAGGAGCACAGGGAGTGGGCCAAATACCTGTGGACAGCAGAGCAAGGAGTGGCCAAATACTGTGACGCAGGAGCGGGGGGGCCAAAAACCTGTAGACAGCAGGAGCACTGGGAGTGGGCCAAATACCTGTGGACAGCAGGAGCAAAGGGAGTGGGACAAATATCTGTAGACAGCAGGAGCACGGGGAGTGGGCCAAATACCTGTGGACAGCAGGAGCACATGGAGTGGGCCAAATACTTGTGGGTAGATGCAGAAGTCTCATTTAGAGATACAGAAATCTTTTTAAGCAGACGTTTATGCAACAAAATATTTTTGTCCAGGACAGTTTTATTAGTTTGTTTTTTAACATTTTTCGGTTGAACCACAATTCAGAAGCAATGTCTGATTTACATTAATTGTCAGTAAATGTAACCCATCTCCACTGGCCGGTCATAATTTTTGGCTCTTTCTTTTATTCGTCCCTGCCATTCAAGAGACATAATTTTTTAATTTTTCTGTTTACATAGTCATATGAGGGCTTGGTTTTTTGCGGGACAATGTGTAATTGACTTGTACCCTATAATTTTTTTCTTCTACAGTGTTCATCGTACGGGATAAATGTTGTTAGATTTTCATAGATCGGACTTCTTGGGGACGCGCCGATACCAGTTACGTGTAACTTTGTAATTTTCTTTATTTTCAAAATGTGTTTTGAACTTTTAATATTTTTTTATTTTTAGAACTTTTTATGTTTTTTGACATTTATACTTGCAGTACTTGACCACTAAGCGGCAATATCGCTTGTACACCCTTCTGAATTCTATAGATGATGCAGAAGGGTGTCCCAAGCTCCATAGCTCCGTACATCATGCCTCAGTAAGGGATTAGATCATTGCTTTTGTATAGTTCAGGTTCTGTCGGTGACCATTTTGGGTTCTTCTTTCTGTAATGGAAGGGGAACAACAATTCGGTCCCGGTGAAGCGGGAGGACGCCAGGACGGGCGGGAGATGTAGGGGATTCACAATAATTCCAGTACTGGAGGTGGATTTATAGCAGGTCAGACGACGGCAGGGAAGACAGTGGATGCCACTTCGAGATGAAGCAGAGCGTTGTGATGGGTGTGATGGACTAGTGTGGAGAAGGGGTCAACAGTGAATGCACATATAATAATGGCGGCATAACTCGGGCGTAGAGGACCTGCTGCTCATCAGAGACTGCCGCAGAACATACACCCTGCACCGCTCAGATACCTGGTGCACATCGGATACTGCCGCAGCACATACACCCCGGACCGCTCAGATACCTGCTGCTCATCAGATACTGCCGCAGCACATACACCCCGGACCGCTCAGATACCTGCTGCAAATCAGATACTGATTCAGCACATACACCCCGCACCACTGATATACGTGGTGAACATCGGATACTTACTCAGCACATACACCCCGGACCTCTCAGATACCTGCTGCTCATCAGATACTGCCGCAGCACATACACCCCGGACCGCTCAGATACCTGCTGCACATCAGATACTGCCGCAGCACATACAACCCGGACCGCTCAGATACCTGCTGCACATCACATACTGCCGCAGCACATACACCCCGGACCGCTCAGAAACCTGCTGCACATCGGATACTGCCGCAGCACATACACCCCGGACCGCTCAGATACCTGGTGCACATCAGATACTGCCGCAGCACATACACCCCGGACCGCTCAGATACTGCTGCACATCGATACTGCCGCAGCACATACACCCGGACCGCTCAGATACCTGGTGAACATCAGATACTGCCGCAGCACATACACCCCGGACCGCTCAGATACCTGGTGCACAACAGGATACTGCCGCAGCACATACACCCCGGACCGCTCAGATACCTGCTGCTCATCACATACTGCCGCAGCACATACACCCCGGACCGCTCAGATACCTGCTGCACATCAGACACTGCCGCAGCACATACACCCCGCACCGATCAGATACCTGCTGCACTGCTGAAACTGCAGCAGCACATACACCCGGACCGCTCAGATACCTGGTGCACATCGGATACTGCCGCAGCACATACACCCCGGACCGCTCAGATACCTGGTGCACATCGAATACTGCCGCAGCACATACAACCCGGACCGCTCAGATACCTGGTGCACAACAGATACTGCCGCAGCACATACACCCCGGACCGCTCAGATACCTGGTGCACATCAGATACTGCCGCAGCACATACACCCCGGACCGCTCAGATACCTGCTGCACATCAGATACTGCCGCAGCACATACACCCCGGACCGCTCAGATACCTGGTGCACATCGGATACTGCCGCAGCACATACACCCCGGACCGCTCAGATACCTGGTGCACAACAGATACTGCCGCAGCACATACCCCCGGACCGCTCAGATACCTGGTGCACATCGGATACTGCCGCAGCACATACACCCGGACCGCTCAGATACCTGCTGCACATCAGATACTGCCGCAGCACATACACCCTGCACCGCTCAGATACCTGGTGCACATCGGATACTGCCGCAGCACATACACCCCGGACCGCTCAGATACCTGCTGCTCATCAGATACTGCCGCAGCACATACACCCCGGACCGCTCAGATACCTGCTGCACATCGGATACTGCCGCAGCACATACACCCTGCACCGCTCAGATACCTGGTGCACATCGGATACTGCCGCAGCACATACACCCCGGACCGCTCAGATACCTGCTGCACATCGGATACTCCCGCAGCACATACACCCCGGACTGCTGAAAGTACCTCACGCTACAGGAAACAGAACTGTAACAAGCACACACTTACTTTCACACTCCTTGACGTCCAGATTGAACTGCTGCAGGGCCCCCATGGTGATCTGCTTGACGTCCGCCTCCAGGAGCAGCTGGGTCAGCGAAGTGGAGAGGTGTTTGCAGGCCGACATGCAGGCCGTCTGGGCAACCTAACCCTGCAGGGCACAAGAAGGGCGCTGGTCAGGAGGGCACGATTATACATCACAGAGAAGTGTATTTTGGTCATGTCCACTGTCTGTCATGTTGGGGGTTGTAGTGTTTTATATATATAGAGTATAATAGAAGTGTATTATGGTCATGTCCACTGTCTGTCATGTTGGGGGTTGTAGTGTTCTATGCATAAAGTACAATAGAATTATATTATAGTCCTGTTCAGTGTCTGTCATGTTGGGGGTTGTAGTGCTCTTTGTTTACAGTATAGTAGAAGTGCATTATGGTTGTAATTAATAGCTGATGACATGTGTGACTACAATTAGAGTAGTAAGGGCAGGGCTGCACGTGACAGAAGAGGAGTATAATCAACACAAGAGCGTGGTCACAAACTCAGAGCGACACTGGAAGGAGTCGTGTCACCCAGCAGCACAAAGTATTTCAGGAGGCTTTCCTCATTACACTTACTGGAACAGTAAAGGCCACTTTATATATTGCACTACTATAGATCAGAGCAGGACAGGGTGCGGCTGCTGGGAGCCGTCTCGGGGGGGTAACAGGTCGTCCGTCACGTCTCTGGATGCAGCAGACACAATACACAGACCCGGCCCGGTCTAATCAATCCCATCCCCTCATATCCCTGCTGAATGCAAACCATTCCAGCAGTACAACACTCTGACTGTTACAGAGCAGGAGGAGGCAGCGCCGCCGCTGTGCAGGACTACAACTCTCAGCGTGGACCAGCTTGTTCAGGCCGACTGCAGTAAAGGATAACATCAGCAGAAAATGCACGGCTTCTGATACAGTTCAGTAAGAGCCATTATTAGCTGTAAGTCAGTAAAGATGGCCAGAAAACTGCTGCACACAGACAAAGAGGAGGAGCCTAGACAAAGAGGAGGGGCCTAAACAAGGAAGAGGAGGAGCCTAAACAAGGAGGAGCCTGGAGAGCTGCCTTATGACCTATAAGATGTCACCAAGTGAAGCCTCCACAAGAACTCTGAAGTGTCCTGTGCTATTGATCGCAGGTTCTTTAAAGGGGTACTCTAACCACATTGATTGGCTTTAAACATGTAGGCAAAGCTAAACAAAGCCGATTTACCATATACATTGCTGTTCTGATTTTGCTTAATTTCAGAGTTAGAGCAGTTCTGGTCTCCTGCTTGTGTACACAAACTTCTCTAGGTTACTGACCCCCTCTCTCTGCTCTAGCAGCTCTGGCCGGGATGGTGATGCCACTGCTGTGTCTTATCAGCAGCACGGGAGCGGTTTGAGTTTTCTTACTAAAAAACTAACTTTTTCAAGCTCTGCAGCCTCCTGTCCTACTGTTAAAGCCTCACTATCACCAACGTCCTTCTAGTGGATTACCCCAACACATCAGACTCTCCACCATCCTCACTACCTCACTAGTTTCAAAACCAACCTGAAAACCCATCTTTTCTGTAGCCTCCGCCCCACCCCACCAATATGTCTGCCCCTCACCTCCTGTCTCTTCCCTCCTTCCTTGTAGAGTGTAACCCTTTGGGAACAGGGTCCTCTCTCCCTCTGCTCCACTTGCTTGTCTTTTATTGGTGTCATTGAACGTGGTCTGGATCTAGGTTATGTATGTGACCCCCCTCGAATGTACAGCACCCTGGAACTAATGGCACCTTAAAATAAATTATAACAGGCTCAGCTAGGAATAGCAGAGCTGAAATGTCAGTCACTGCTGTAGAACCATCCACAACCTGAACAGGAAGTGGGAGCTTAAAGCTATAGTACCGCTCACAGCCTGAACAGAAAGTGGGAGCCTGAAGCTGTAGAACCGCTCACAGCCTGAACAGAAAGTGTGAGCCTGAAGCTGTAGAACCGCCCACAACCTGAACAGTAAGGAGGAGCCTGAAGCTGTAGAACTGCCCATAGCCTGAACAGGAAGGGGGAGCCTGAAGCTGTAGAACCCGCACAGCCTAAATAGGAAGGGGGAGCCTGAAGCTGTAGGACCTTCCTTAGCTTGTACAGGAAGTGGGAGCCTGAAGCTGTGGAACCACGTACAGCCTTAACAGGAAACGGGAGCATGAAGCTGTAGACCCACCCACAACCTAAACAGGAAGTGGGAGCCTGAAGCTGTAGGACCGTCCTCAGCCTGAACAGGAAGTGGGAGCCTGAAGCTGTGGAACCACACACAGCCTGAGCAGGAAACAGGAGCATGAAGCTGTAGACCCACCCACAGCCTAAACAGGAAGTGGGAGCCTGAAGCTGTAGGGCCGTCCTCAGCCTGAACAGAAAATGGAAACATGAAGCTGTAGAACCACTCACAGCCTGAACAGGAAGTGGGAGCATGAAGCTGTAGGACCGTCCTCAGCCTGAACAGAAAGTGGGAGCCTGAAGCTGTGAAACCAACCACAGCCTGAACAGGAAGTGGAGCATGAAGCTGTAAACCCACCCACAGCATGAAAAGGAAGTGAGAGCCTGAAGCCATACACCTCCCTAAAAATGTACAGCGTCTTGGAAATAAATAATAGCAGGCTCAGCAATCTGAAGCCATAGGCCTCCCCTTAACCTGAACAAGAAGCGAGAGCCTGAAGCGGTACAGCCGCCCACAACCAGAACAGGAAGTGGCAGCCTGAAGCTGTGAAACCACCCAGAGCCTTAACAGCAAGTAAAAGCCTGAAGCTGTGGAACCAACCACAGCCTGAACGGGAAGTGGGAGCCTGAAACTGGCCGTGAAGAGTAGGCTCTGCAAAACGGTGTGGTGAGGCAACCACCAAGTCCTGAGGTGCAGCCTCCATTGATCGGACTGAAATTTGGGGAATTTGGAGGACAAGTCACCACCTTAAAAACAGTTTGACACGTGCCTCGTTTCAGGAAATTATTGACAGTGCAGCCCTTGGGGGCATTATCCTTCTAAAAGACACCACTGTGGACTTGGTCTTCACCATGTTAGGTAGGTGGTAGGTGTCCCAGTAACATCCACATGATGCCAGGACTCCCAGCAGAACATTGCCCATCACACTGCCATCAAAGTGCTTCCGCCACCTTGTCTTCTTCCCATAGTGCATCCTGGTGCCATCTCTTCCACAGGTGACGTCCACATGCCTGAGATTTGGCCGCCTTCCACCATTGCTCCAGCTCCATGTCCATTGCAGATGCTTTCATAAGTGAATGGGGATCAGCATGGCCCTCTGACTGGTTTGTGGCTCTTGAACCCCATACGTAGTAAGTTGTCACGTCCTCTGTGTCCCAACACCTTTCCATCAGTCTGCAGGAACTTTTCTAGTAATTTCTGCTCAAGTAGCTCTCCTGAAGAAGACCACACCAGACGGGGAAGCCTTCATTACCCCCAATGACACCAATTGGACAGGTTTGGTAGCTACTAATCACTACACCGTAAGACCGGCCATATTGGAGACACTCCGACCCACTTGTGGCCATGGTCAAGAGTCACTCAGATCCTTACGCTTGCCCATTTTTTCCCGATTCCAACACTTCCAGACTGGTCACTTGCTGCCTTATATCTCACCCTTGCCAGGTGCCACTGTCAACAGGTATTCGCTTCACCAGGTTCTCCGTGTCATAGCTGCATGATGTTCACCAGTAATAATAAAACGGTGCATAATTCAGAATACAGGTCTCCAATATTTTTGACATGGAGTTTGGAGAACAGACATATTGGGGCACATGTATTAAAGGGGGTGTCTCGTTACAGCACTTGGCCTCCTTGTCTGCTGGTTGCCAAGCAGAGCTTGTGAAATGGAGGGGTGTGTTTCTCTTTCCAGCAGGGAGTACCTATCTCTCTGCAGACACGCCCCAGACTGTGCACGTGAGGATTTATTCTGTATGAGCCGGGGGAAGGGAGAGGATCTCAGCTGTCATTGGACTCATTGGAAGTGAAAAGCTGAGTAACTCGATAGTGTATATCTAAATTTCTCGTCCTCTCTACATACTTTGTAACTAGAATGGGCATTTGGCATTCAGGACTCTGGGAAAGATGGGCAATTTTTTTTCTTTGTCTCTCTCTCTCTCACATAGTTATATATCCTGCAGAATATTACATCTCTGATCTCTACAGATCTGCAGAACAAAACTATACACTATATCTGTGTTTACATGGAACTGCAGATCTGTATCACATTTGGTTTATGTGGGACCTCGCATATGTCTCACAAAAGTATTTTTTACGTGGGGCTGCACAGTACAGCCGTGTTCTCCCTCTGTATATAATTTGCGTGGGACTGCACATCTTACATGGGACTGCTGTGTACAGCTGTGCTCGCTGTTTCTGATTTACGCAATAAAGTGAATTATGTGGGACTGTACATCTGTGTCGCAAAATTGTTTTATGTGGGACTGCACAATACAACTATGTTTTCTCTGTATGTAATTTGCATGGAACTACGGTGTTCTCTATTTCTCATGACTGCATGAGATTTACGTGGGTTTGCCAATGTAAGACTGCACATCATCTTACATGGAACTGCTGTGTTTTCTCTTTTGCGTGGAACCGCACATTATCTCTCTCTCTTCCCTTTAAGGCAGCCGCGGGTTTCCTGGCTTACCTGCTTTATATCATATTTATTACATGTTTTAGATGGTTTCTAGACACTTCTGCACCTTGTGCCAAAATGTTGGTCCAATTAGTCCCATAAATTAAGGTAACTTAGATAAAGGTCTAATGTTAGACAAGACAGTTCTAACCTGCACCAGATTTATCAACACTATGATCCATGTGGCGCATCGTAAGACTGTCACACTAGGACAGATAAACCTGCCCCAGTGTGACCCCCCAGCAGGAGGCGCCGTCTGTAGCCCACTCTGCGACCCCGGAATGCTGGTCTTCTGGAAGGAGCTCGGTCCCAGCAGCGTGGTGGACGCCGCGCTCAGCCTCCTGCTCACCGGTAGCGTCGGCCGTTGTTTAAAAGGAAGAAATGTGTCATCAATTAGACATAATGGCCGATGTGAAAGGCGGCTTTGTGCAGAACAAGTCTCCTATCAAAGAGCTCGTTAAAGTGCACTTTACTGCCTGACAGACGGAATAAACAGTCATTAATCGGCAAGGCTGGAAGCCCCAGCTCGTCAGGAGCCAGGGGGAAACCGGAGGGAACTCTTAAAGGTGCACGCACGGGACCGCGTCCGTCCCTGCGCCTACCCTTCCGCCATCCTCCATCCCGGCAACCCCTCCGCGCCGCCCTACCGCGCATCCCCGTCCCTGCGCACCCCCGCGCCGCCCCGTCCTGCGCACCCTCCGCGCCGCCTCGGTCCCTGCGCACCCTCCGCGCATCCTCCGTCCTGCGCACCCTCCGCGCTCCCTCCGTCCCTGCGAAACCCTGCGCACCCAATACAGGTCCCTGAGACTCCTCGCGCACCTCCGTCCTGCGCACCCTCCCGCGCACCCTGCCGTTTCCTCGCGCACCCTCCGTCCCTGCGCCCCCCTTTCCGTCCCTGCGCACCTCCGTCCCTGCGCACCATCCGTCCCTGGCACTCCGCGCACCCTCTGTCCCTGCGCACCCCCCAGGCACCCTCCGTCCTGCGCACCCTCCGCGCACCTCCGTCTCCTGCGCACCCTCGTCCTGCGCACCCTCCGTCCTGCGCACCTCCGCGCCGCCTCCGTTTCTGCGCACCCTCCGCGCATCCTCCGTCCCTGCGCACCCTCCGCTCATCCTCCGTCACTGCGCACCCTCCGCGCCGCCCCCGTCCCTGCGCACCCTCCGCAGCACCCTCCGTCCCTGCGAAACCTCGCGCACACTCCTCCTGCGCACCCTCCGCGAAACCTGGGTCCCTGAGCACGCCTCCGCGCCGCCTCCGTCCCTCCGCGCCGCCTCCTCCCTGCGCCCCTCCCGCGCCGGCCTTCCGTCATGCGCACCTCCGCGCGCCTCTCGTCCCTGCCCCCCTCGCGCCGCTCCGTCCTGCGCACCCTCCCGCGCCTCCGTCCTGGCGCACCCTCCGCGCCGCCTCCTCCCTGCGCAACCTCCGCGCCGCCTCGTCCCTGCGCACCCTCCGCGCCGCCGTCGTCCCTGCGCACCCTCCGCGTCGCTCCGTCCCTGCGCACCCTCCGCGGCCTCCGTCCCTGCGCACCTCCGCGCTGCCTCCGTCCCTGCGCACCCCTGCGCCGCCTCCGTCCGTGCGCATCCTGCCGCGCCGCCTCCGTCCCTGCGCACCCTTCGCGCATCCTTTCGTCCCTGCGCACCCTACCGCGCACCCTCCGTCCCTGCGCACCATCCGCGCCGCTCCGTCCCTGCGCACCCTCCGCGCCGCCTCGTCCCTCCCGCGCCGCCTCCGTCCCTGCGCACCCTCCGCGCCGCCTCCGTCCCTGCGCACCCTCCGCGCCGCCTCCGTCCCTGCGCACCCTCCGCGCCGCCTCCGTCCCTGCGCACCCTCCGCGCCGCCTCCGTCCCTGCGCACCCTCGCGCACCCTCGTCCCTGCGCACCTCCGCGCACCTCCGTCCCTGCGCACCCTCCGCGCACCCTCCGCCCTGCGCACCCTCCGCGCACCTCCGCCCCTGCGCACCCTCCGCGCACCTCCCCCTGCGCACCCTCCGCGCCGACTCCGTCCCTGCGCACCCTCCGCGCACCCTCCGTCCCTGCGCACCCTTCCGCGCACCCTCCGTCCCTGCGCACCCTCCGCGCACTCCTCCGTCCCTGCGCACCCTCCGCGCATCCTCCGTCCCTGCGGACCCTCCGCGCCGCCTCCGTCCCTGCGCACCCTCCGCGCACCCTCCGTCCCTGCGCACCCTCCGCGCACCCTCCGTCCCTGCGCACCCTCCGCGCACGCTCCGTCGCTGCGCACCCTCCGCGCACCCTCCGTCGCTGCGCACGCTCCGTCCCCGCGCACCCTCCGTCCCTGCGCACCCTCCGTCCCTGCCCCTCCGCGCACCCTCCGTCCCTGCGCACCCTCGCGACCCTCGTCCCTGCGCACCCTCCCGCGCACACCTCCGTCCCTGCGCACCCTCCGTCAATTGCGCCCCTCCGTCCCTGCGCACCCTCCGTCCCTGCGCACCCTCCGTCCCTGCGCACCCTCCGTCCCTGCGCACCCTCCGTCCCTGCGCACCCTCCGTCCCTGCGCACCCTCCGCGCCGCCTCCGTCCCTGCGCACCCGCCTCGCATCCTCCGCCCCTGCGCACCCTCCGCGCACCCTCCGTCCCTGCGCACCCTCCGCGCACCCTCCGTCCCTGCGCACCCTCCGCGCACCCTCCGTCCCTGCGCACCCTACGCGCCGCCTCCGTCCCTGCGCACCCTCGGCGCCGCCTCCGTCCTGCGCACCCTACGCTCCGCCTCCGTCCCTGGCGCACCCTACGCGCCGCCTCCGTCCCTGCGCACCCTACGCGCCGCCTCGTCCTGCGCACCCTACGCGCCGCCTCCGTCCCTGCGCACCCTCTACACCACGGCCGTCTCTGCGCGCCCTCTACACCACGGCCGTCTCTGCGCACCCTCTACACCACGGCCGTCTCTGCGCACCCTCTACACCACGGCCGTCTCTGCGCACCCTCTACACCGCGGCCGTCTCTGCGCACCCTCTACACCGCGTCCGTCTCTGCGCGCCCTCTACACCACGGCCGTCTCTGCGCGCCCTCTACACCACGGCCGTCTCTGCGCGCCCTCTACACCGTGGCCGTCTCTGCGCGCCCTCTACACCGCGGCCGTCTCTGCGCGCCCTCTACACCGCGGCCGTCTCTGCGCGCCCTCTACACCGCGGCCGTCTCTGCGCGCCCTCTACACCGCGGCCGACTCTGCGCGCCCTCTACACGCCGGCCGTCTCTTGCGCGCCCTCTACACCGCGGCCGTCTCTGCGCGCCTCTACACCACGGCCGTCTCTGCGCACCCTCTACACCACGGCCGTCTCTGCGCACCCTCTACACGAAGGCCGTCTCTGCGCACCCTCTACACCACGTCCGTCTCTGCGCACCCTCTACACCATGTCCGTCTCTGCGCACCCTCTACACCACGTCCGTCTCTGCGCACCCTCTACACCATGTCCGTCTCTGCGCACCCTCTACACCACGCTCCAAGCCCTGCAGTTCCGCCGCTTCCAGCAACTTGTGTTGCAGTTCCCCAACATCGGCTAGAACCTGCCAAAGAGCAGATATGTAAAGGGGTTTTGCCACCATAGACTTTGATTGCATATTGCTAGGATACACCAGCAAAGGTGTATCCTAGGTGTGGGCACCACCTATGAGACCGCAAAACAGGAACAGGCCCCTGAAATTTACAGAGTAGACTGGAGAGCCTGTTGTGCACAGTTCTCCAATTTATTCTACTGGAGTTAGAACAGAATGGAGAACACAGCGCTTTCCTGTATTGGGAACTCCCATAGAACAGAATGGAGAACACAGCGCTCCCCTGTACTGGGAACTCCCAATAGAACAGATGGAGAACCACAGCGCTCCACCTGTCTGGGAAACTCCCATAGAACAGAATGAGAGAAAACAGCGCTCCCCCTGTACTGGGAACTCCCATAGAACAGAATGGAGAACACAGCGCTCCCCTGTACTGGGAACTCCCATAGAAAGAAATGGAGAACACAGCGCTCTCCTGTACTGGAACTCCCATAGAACAGAATGGAGAACACAGCGCCCCTGTACTGGGAACTCCCATAGAACAGAATGGAGAACACAGCGCTCCCCCGTACTGGGAAACTCCCATAGAACAGAATGGAGAACACAGCGCTCCCCTGTACTGGGAACTCCCATAGAACAGAATGGAGAACACAGCGCTCCCCTGTACTGGGAACTCCCATAGAAGATGAAGAACACAGCGCTCCCCTGTACTGGGAACTCCCATAGAACAGAATGGAGAACATAGCGCTTCCTGTACTGGGAACTCCCATAGAACAGAATGGAGAACACAGCGCTCTCCTGTACTGGGAACTCCCATAGAACAGAATGGAGAACACAGCGCTCCCCTGTACTGGGAACTCCCATAGAACAGAATGGAGAACACAGCGCTCCCCTGTACTGGGAACTCCCATAGAACAGAATGGAGAACACAGCGCTCCCCCGTACTGGGAACTCCCATAGAACAGAATGGAGAACACAGCGCTCCCTGTACTGGGAACTCCCATAGAACAGAATGTAGAACACAGCGCTCCCCTGTACTGGGAACTCCCATAGAACAGAATGGAGAACACAGCGCTCTCCTGTACTGGGAACTCCCATAGAACAGAATGGAGAACACAGCGCATCCCTGTACTGGGAACTCCCATAGAACAGAATGGAGAACACAGCGCTCCCCTGTATGGGATCTCCCATACAACAGAATGGAGAGAACAGAGCTGCAAATTACCATAGAACATCTAGAAATGTCTCCAGACCCTTTTTGAACTCTGTTAAAGTCACCAGGACTAGTTCCTCTGGCAGACCATTCCACAGTCTCACTGCTCTTACAGTAAAGAATCCTTTCTATGTTTATGTAGAAACTTTCGTTCCTCAAGACGTAGAGGACGCCCCCTTGTTCTAGATACAGTCCTGGGTATAAATAAATCTTGGAGAGATCTCTATATTGATCTTTGATGTATTTAAACATATTTATTATGTCCCCCGAAGCCTTCTTTTCTCTAAAACTAAATAACCCTAATCTTTCCAATCTTTCTGGGTACTGTAGTCCACCCAATCCTTTTATTATTTTTGTTGCCCGCCTTTGTACCTGTTCAAGCTCTACAATGTCTTTCCTGTGCACTGGTGCCCAAAACTGTCCCCAATATTCCATGTGTGTTCTAACCAGTGACCTGTATAATGGGAGAATGATATTCTCATCATCTGCATCTATGCCCCTTTTAATACACCCCATGATCTATTTGCTTTGGGTGCTGCTGCCTGACACTGGCTGCTACAGTTAAGTTTACTGTCCACCAGGATCCCCTAGTCCTTCTCCATGTCACTTTTACCCAGTGTTTTTCCATTTAACATGTAATCATGTAATGGATTTCTCTTCCCTATGTGCATAACCTTGCATTTATCTGTGTTAAACCTCATCTGCCATTTCCTGCCCAGGCCTCCAACTTATCCAGATCCTTTGTAATAACATATTATCCTCTATTGTGTTGATTACTTTACAGAGCTTAGTATCATTGCAAAGATCGATATTCTACTGTGTAATCCCTGTGTAAGGTCATTAATGAAAATATTAAAGAGGATAGGGCCCAATACTGACCCTTGTGGTACCCCACTAGTAACAGCGATCCAGTCTGAGTATGTACCGTTAATTACTGCCCTTTGTTTTCTATCAGTGAGCAGTTGCTTACCCACTTGCACACAATTTCCCCCCGTCCAAGCATTCTCATTTTATTTACCAACCTTTATGTTGGCACCGTATCAAATGCTTTAGAAAAATCTAGATATATGACATCCATGCCTCACCCCGATCCAGTCTAGCACTGACTTCCTCATAGAAGCTGATGAGATTAGTCTGACAGGACCGATCCTTCATGAACCCGTGCTGGAACGGCGTTATACATTTATTTTCAGTGAGATACTCCAGGATAGCATCTCTGAGAAAACCTTCAAACATTTTACCTACAACATTAAGTTATGCAGGTCTACATTAAGAGCACCACCGTGCTTACCCTATGAGTGCTACACTGGTGAGAAGCAGAAAATGATTGAGAAACCATGCAGCCACGATGTGTTGACTGCACCGCTCCATTGGTCCATGTCAAAATTTTTTCAACAGTTACCTCAATTTTTTGAAAAATCTATCCAGTAGCTATGTTACAGAAATTCTCCAAGTGAGGAAAGGCACGGTGCAGCTTAAAGAGGCTTTCCTGGAGAACCTCACCGTGTGAGCAGCTCTGCTTTACTGGTAGCATGACCCATTATTATTCATGTAGGTTATTACTTTGGATAAGTCAAGGGCGGTATTCTTACAACGAATCTCCTAATGTCCAGCATCAAATACAGCATTCTGTTAGTGGATATGACGAACACCCTGGATCTTGAGGCTAGTATAGCAATGGAGTTAACGAGGACTAGCTGGTCCTGACACATGGCATTTACTTCAGGTCTGAGCCTTTGTTGCAGGCTTGGATCATGCAATGCCCTTGGTGTTACCCGAATGGGTCATGGATTCTTTTCATTGACTCCATTTCCATCATTCATGAAATTGCCCTGGCAGGATGTTTTGGGGGGACCTTTTTATTTTTACCAGGGATTTTAAAAAGGAGCTCAGAAACCCAAGGGGCCTCTAGTTGGGCCCTGACTGGAGCATTGGGGTTTGGCCTTTAAATGTGGAGGTCTTTCCCCCTGGCCCCTAATTGTTGGGCCCCGCATGTTTTTGAGGGTTGAGGACCACCCCAAAACCTTTTTTGGGTTGCTTTCCATTTTTTAAAGGTATTAAAACCCTTTTGGGCCCCATAAGGTCCTCTTTTTGGGCCCCTTTTGTTAAAAAATTTATCTCAGGGGCTTTAAAAGGGGTTGCCGTTTTTGAAAAAACCCACCTCCCCAAAAAAACTTTCCCCTAGGGTATCTGGGAGTTAAAAGACGGAGGTCCTTGTTCCCGGGATTTTTCCTTCTTGGTCAAAAGGGGAGATAAATTAAAGTTTTGTATTTTCGCTGTGGAGGACCCAAATGTTGATTTTCAAGAAAAGTCATTGATGTGAATGGAAATTTTCAATTTTTAGGGCTAAAACCCTTTGGTGGAAAATTTTTTGGGGGCCTTTAAAAAAAGGTTTTCCCCCCAAACAGTTTTGGGGGTAAATTTCAAGTGTGTTAAAAACCCCCTATTTTTTTATTATTTTATTTTTGGCAACCCCAACGGTGATCAATTGGACTCGAGGGGGGACAACTCTGTGTATTTTTTATTTTTTGATACCCATCCAATAAACAAAATTTTTCCGAAACAAAAAAAAAAACACAAAAACTTTTTTTCAACTATCCTCCTCTTTTTGGGTTACATTTGGTTTTAAAAGTTTTCCTTGTATTTCCCCCCCCAAATTTTCCTAGGGGCTATTCCCGGTGAAGGGCCCAAAAAAAGGGAAATTGGGGGGGGACGTCCCCCGGGATTTATTGCCCATCCTTTTAGTGTCCACATCGGACCCGGCACAAACTCAATGAGAAAATTCCCGTCCCACCCCCTTTTCCCTAGAGAAAAACCCCAGGGCCAACCCATGCTGTCCGTAAGAAATGGAGTTTATGAAACCAAATGGGTTTAAAACCCGGAGATTTAAACTTTATGTTCATGAGGGTTTTCCCTGGCCTTAGGTGGCCCTTCCCAAAGGGGGATTCAACTGCCCTTTGGGGGGGTGGATAGGAGGCCTGGGAAGGGTTGTCCAAGCTGTGGGCCGCCCTAATTTGTTAAAAAGGCAAAGGGGATTTTGGGGCGTTTGGAGCTCCCAAAATTTCCCCGATGGCGCCCAATTTCCCTTTCCTTTGGGCCCCCTTCCTCTCCAAGGCCCGACGGGGTCTTCTGGAGAAAGTTTGGGGGTTTGGGGCCTTATCCATCCAGTTAGGGTTTTTTCATTGGGGGGCTCAGACCCCCATAAACCCGGGAGAAAAAAAAGGGGCCAGCTTTTTTAAGCATACTGAAAAATTTTTGTGATGGGGGAAAGGGGGGCGGGGGTGCAAAAAAAAAAATGGAGGGGTCCTCCTCCCTGTATAAGTTAAAAAGCAATATTGCCAAATGAAAGTTTATGGGTTTTTGCACAAAAAAAACATTTCTGAAAAAAATGTGAAAACAGGTGTAACTTGGGGTTTGGTTTTTGGTACACACTTTTTCCAAAAATCCCGTTGACCCTTTAGCTAAAAAAAGGGAAACAAACCAAACAAGGGGAAACCTCCAAAAAAAACATTTACCCCTTTTCTAGAATACATGAAAAAAAAATTTGGGGGTTTTTGTTCACAAAGTTTTGATCAAAAATGTGTGTTAAAACCCCCTCTGACTTTCAACGGGATCCCCAAATACAGGTGGTCCCAATCTATTTTTACCTTATTTGGGTCCAGTTTAGAATTCTCATTGGATCAATACAAATAAGAATCCCGAGGAAAAAAGGGGGAACCCGCTTTTTAACAATTTGCACTGAAACTAAAAACCGTGGGGTTGGGGGGGGGTGCAAAAAACCAAAATGGGGGCATTTCCCCTCCCCACTATATAAGTCAAAAGCAATTTTATGCCGGAAAAAAAGGGCCAAAAACGTTTTTGGGTTTTGAACCAAAAAAAAAAAAAAATGGGCGGGGGGTTTGGGTTTGGGGGGGGGGTTTCTATTATTGGAAAAGTGTGTTCCCCAAAAAAATCCCAGTGTTTCCTGTGTTCATGTGTTTCAGGAAATGTTTTTTTTTTTTTTTTGTGTGGCAGAATATAGTTGGGATTTGGCATATATTGCCCTTTTAAATTCATAGGGGGAGTGGATGCCTCCTTTTTTTTTTTTTTTTGCAAAACCCGCCCACCCTCCCCAGGTTAAAATAGATCAGTGCCTGGGATGCTTATAAAGGGGGTGGGCCTTTTTCTCTCTGGATTTTGAGGGTTTTTTAAACCCCCCAAAAGAGAAATCTGAAAATGGACTAAAGTGAGGGTTTTTTTGGGAGGGGCCACCTGAATTTATGGTCCCCCTTTTATAGCGGTTGGGGTTAAAAAAGTTTTGATAAAAAAACAAGGGGAAAATAAGAACCTCAAAAAATTTTTTCCTTTTTTTGTAGTTTGCATTAAAAGCCCTTTACATGAAAGGCCCCTATTAGGTTTTTGTAAGGGGGGGTTGGGAGAGGGAACAATTCCCCTACAGAAGTTGGTTTTTCAATAAAACCCCTTTTTAAAAAAAACCCTTTGTTTGGGCTCCCTCCAAAATGGGGATATTTAAGCCGCCCCCCCAAGGAAAAAAAAAAAGTGGTAAAATTTATGAAAATCTTTAGGTGGTTTTTTCTGTAAACCCCTCAGCTCCAATGTACCAGATGTTATCGTCACCCTTAGGGGCCCCTGGAGCCTTTCAAAACCATGTATTTCTTTTCCCCAAAAAAGTTTTTTTCTATCTTGGTTACCCTTAAAACCCGCTGTCCAACCCTTTGGCCCAAAAATTTATGTTTTTCGGGCAAAAATGGAGGTGAAACGACAGCCAGCATGAAGAGCTGATGGGTCTAGGAGTGAAATGCTCTCGCCCCTCGGCTGAGGGTGCACTGAACGGGGGGAGATTTTAAGTTTGGAAATCCTTACTGGGGGATTCAAGGAAAAAGGGATCCCGATCATTTAAGGGGTCCGGGGTCCCCTCGTAACGACTCTGACTTTCCATGTTGGATTTCTGCGGAATGAAAGTGGGAAAAATTTTAATTTAACCCGGGCCCGGGGTTTTGGAAGGGGAACCCAAACATCGCCGGGGTTTTTTCCAATAGGAAAAAAATACACAGCTTGCGAGTAGTCACCTCCTGTACAAAAAACTGCAAACCCCCAAAATGCAGGAAAACCGAAGGGGGTAGAGGAGCAAGTGGGGTCAAAAACCGCTACTGGGAAAACCCAAAAAAAGTTGGGTCCCCAATTTAACCTTTAACCGGGGAAAGGAAGCGACCCCCCCCTAGCATGGGGGGTTTTCTACTGTGCCCGGTCTTTTCAAAACCAAATTTTTTCCCCTTTAAAAAGGGGCACTTTTACCACCGGGAAGGTCACAAATTGGGAGGTTTGGGAAAGGGCCGTCTTCTGTGTTGAAAGCCTTTAAGGGGCAGGGGCCAAAAAGTGATTTAAATTTTCCCGTGGGGGGCAAACTGGGTGTCAATGCACCTCGGCTAAAACCCCACTGTGGGATGGGGGCCCCGGAGCAGGGGGAAAGTCCCTGAACCTTGGGTTAAAAAATACTGTGGGGATGGGGCCCCGGAGGACGGATGTCACTGGGAACCCCTCTTAAACCCCACTGGGGTTGGGGCCCCGGGGGGCAAGGAAAAGATGTCACTGCACCTCGCGTAAAAAACCCCCCCGTGTATGGGGCCCCGGAGCAGCGGGGTGTCCCTGCACCTCTGCTAACCCTTTTTTTTGTATGGGGCCAGGGGCGACAGTTTTACTGCACCCCTGCTAACCCCCTGTGTATGGGGCCCCAGAGCAGCGGAAAGTCAAGTTACCTTCCCAAAACCCCCTTTTGTTTTGGGTCCCCCGAAAGGGCGGATGCCCCTGCACCCCTGAAAACCTACTTTTGTATGGGGCCCTGGGGCAAGGTGTCATGTCCTTTTTTTCTAACCCCATGTGTATGGGGCCCCGGAGTGGGACGGGGGCCCCTGCCCACCTCTGTTTTCCCATGTGTAAAGGGAAACCCCCGGAAACAGTGGGGGTGTCCCCTGCATCTGCTAACCCCCTAATGTGATGGGGCCCGGAAACAGAAGGATGTCAATGCACCTCTGCTTCCTTCTGTTTATGGGGCCCCCGGAAAAAAGTGGGATGTCACTTGGGCCCTTTGCTAAACCCTACTGGGGTATGGGGGCCCGGGGAAAAGAGGGGTGTCCCCTGCTCTCTGCTAAACCCTACTGTGTTTTGGGGCCCCCCGAAAAAAATGGATGCATTGAAATTTTTCTAAAAACCCTTTTGTGTATGGGGGCCCCCGGGGAAGTTTGGGTTTTTCCTTTCCAACCCCATGGTTCCCTTTCTGTGTAGGGGGCCCCCGGGGCGACAGAAAGGGCACTGCACCTTGCTAACCCTACTGTTTTAAAGGGGGCCCCCGGGAAAAAGACGGATGTAAAGCACCTTGTTTCCCCTTTTGGGTATGGGGCCGGGAAAAGACGGATTTCCGGTCCTCTGTAACCCTATGGGGTATGGGGCCCCAGAACAGACGGATGTCTTTTACCTCTTTTCTAACCCTTTCTGTTGTTAAAGGGGGGCCCCAAGGGAGAAAGGATGTCCCCTGCACCCCTGCTTAAAATACTGTGTATGGGGTCCGGAAAAAGATGGATGTCACGCAAATTCTGCTAACCCCACTGTGTATGGGGGCCCGGGGGCAGGGGGGGTTTTCCTCTTTTTTCTAAACCCCCACGTGTATGGGGCCCCCCGAAAAGGGGGTTTTCATTGCACCCCCGTAAAACCCTACTGTGTTTTGGGCCCCCAGAAGGGTTTTCAATGCAACCCCTTTTAAACCCGGCTGCAAACAAACCAAAAAAAGGGTTTAAATTTTCCCCGAAATATTGTTTAAAAAGGAACCCACATGATTGGAAACTGTTTTTCTTCTACAAAGGGGGCCCTTTTTTTTGGAAAGGGATGGGTTTGTGTTTCAAGGAGGGAATAAATCAGAGAAAAAAATACCTGCAACCCCTTTTGGGGGAAAAACACAAGGTGGTGGGGGGAAACAAAGGATTTTTGGGGCTATTTTTGGGCCCAAAACCTTTCCCCGTGGAAAAGGGGCTTTACCCTTCCTTGCAGATTTACCTTTAACCCCAAAAAAGTTTGGGTTTTATCCCCTGGGGCACACGGGATCTTCCCGTTTGGGCAAAAGCCCCTTTGGGTTTGAAAATTTTCCAATATTTGGTGGAAGAACCCGGACCGGGGGTACCCGTACAAAACCCCGGCCCCCAAAACCCCCCGACTCCCAATTGGGGCAAGAGTGGGGCCCCTGGGTTGTTTGTTGGAATCTATGGTTTTAACCCACAGCAGAGGGGGGATGGGTTTTTACTCAAAAACCCCTTGGGCAAACGACCCGGACCTTTTTTTTGGGGGCCTCCCCCCCCGTTTCTAGCTTTCTTTTTTTGGGCTGCAGGTTACTTTTGGCTTTTTTTTTGGTTAAAATTTGGGGACTACAATGGTCTAGCGTTTTTTTGTGGTGGGGCCCTTCAGGTTTAAAACCGGAGGGTTTTAGGGTCTTTAGAAATTGGAGTCTCCATTTTCTCTAATATTCACCTGGGGGTCTTCAAAATTGGGCAAAGTAAAACAATTTCCCCTATTGGGGGCGAGGTTGAAGCGAGGTTTTTAAAAGGGGGATGAGATTTGGAGGATCTTTTTCCCTGGGTTTCGGGCTAAATTTCGGTTTTCCCGTCTGCTGCTTGCCATTTGTGTGGGGTTTTTTTCTGCCCCCCTTGACTATGAAAAAGGGAAAACGGGGGGAGGGAAAATAACCCGACCTTGACGAGGGGTAATGAGCTGCAGCTCTCTATGAAAGCAGTGCTTGGAATATCTAGGAGAGGAAGAAAAAAAAAAGTGTGGTCTCCCACTGTGACTGACCAAGAGCAGAACCAAAGGAAAGCTGATTAGAAGATGGAAATGCCAATGACACAGTAGGGAAGTCTCAGCCGTGTGGCCAGAGTAACCAGTGCACGGGTGTGTGCAGACCCCAGACACCCACCAACCTCCCAGAAGAACGCTCTACTGCCAGACAAAAGACCAGCGGAGCCTTCCCGATCTGGGACAATAGCGGCCGGACACCATCTCGCTCCCTCCTCCTGATGCTCCAACAAGCCTAATGTTCAAGGGTGAGAAATCCCCCCCTGGGTGTCTCCTACAGGACGGCTGTGGGAAACGATGTGGAGATGGTGGCTCTTCCCAACACATATGGTCAGTAGTTGTCCCAGTGTTCGGCCACCTATGATAGAAGACCAGGCTAGGAGGACTTTTGAGGACTTTGGCCGTACCTTGAAAGGGACAATGCTCCTCTTTGTTGGCATCACATATGTATCTGGAGACTTAGGAACCATTAGTTTCATACAGTCTTGCTGTAGCTCAAAAGGGGGCAACAGCCCTCATTGGGGAGAAGCACCATATACAGTGGGTTGCAAACAGGGCTGTGGAGTCGGCAAGCCAAAGCCCCGACTCCGACTCCTCAATTTCCCAAACCTCTGACTCCTAACTCCCTCATACATGGCGCATGTTTAAGTGATAACTTTACTGTAGTAAAATGGTCACATCCGGCTGTTTATCACCTTATGATACAATAATCAAGCTATTTAGGTAGAACAGACACTGACAAGCAAAAGGGTAACAATGTTTTGATCTTTTTTAACACTTGTGGGTTTGAGTTGAAGAAAAAGCTTATTTGTACCAAGCCAGCTGACCAAAATGGGAATGTGTTGAAGAGAAACCCGGGATAGATTTTGGTTAAGACCCGCTTGAATTGATTCAGAGCCCCAAAGGATTCAGGGGAGCTGAAAGCCAAAGGGGGATTTCCCAAAAACCAAAAATAAAAAAAATTAAAATTTTAGGGGCAAAATTGCAATTTTAGATCTTTGTTCAAGTCAATTTAGTATAATAAAGGGGGAGTTATATATTAAAATTACAGTGTCTTTTTCAAGTTTGTGGTGGAGAAATTTTGGGCCTGAAAAATCACAAGTTCAAAAAATTGTAACCCTTTTTGCTTTTCGTGAAAAAATATTTATTGGATACGACTTTTTGGGAAAAAAAAATTGTAAATTGCAAAAAAACCTGGGGAACATTTGTGGATTCTAATTTGTTTGAGAAAAAGTATGCCTCCCCAGTCCTGCCACATGACCTCACATTGATTCTTATTTCCGGTAGAGAAGGCCTCTCACCTAACTTGGGTTTTGGGGGCAAAGCGGTGACCCAGGGCAACATCTTAAAATGTAGGGGATAAAGGGGAAATTGCTCACCAAGTCGTTTTGAAAGAGGGAAACTTTTTGAAATCTTTTTGCCTGGGAGCAGAAACTTTCCCCCGGGGGAGCGCTTTTCCTGCTCCATGTCAAACAATTACACTCCTCATGTATGAGGGTGAAGTAGGGGCAGCAGACTGGCCCGGCCCAATTCCTCTTGCTCTTTTATTAACTAACTGACCAATTATTTTTATATTTTTGGGAGTCGGGTCGGTCCATTTTATGATGACTCCGACTCCTGCAAAATAGCCACCGACTCCACAGCCCTGGTTGCAAAAGTATTCATTCCCCTTTAACTTTTCGCCATTTTTAAATGTTGCAACTACAAACTTAAAGGGGTTGTCTCACTACATTGTTCATTAAACCCCGTCCTGTTTTTTTGGTTTCATTATGAATTCAGGGGGTGTGTTTTTTGGCTTTACCAGGCTGCAGTAGAAGCCCCGGTCGTAGCTATGCAACCAGTGCTGGCAGCCTATCAGGAGAGATCGAACTGGTCTGTAGCTATGGCAACCAGCGCTGTCAGCCTATCAGGAGAGATTGAACAGGTCTGTAGCTATAGTGACCTGAGGAGCTGATGTAGCCCATACAAGAGGGGATACCTAGGAATAGGTAGGACACTGTTAATGGACACTGACTGCAGTGACTTGTTTTTGCAAGAACTTTAACATAAAAAGCAGCAAACCTTGTAGTGAGACAACCCCTTTAAGGGCTTGTCCCCACGGCACAGGTTTTCAGCCAGATTTACAGACGGTTTTCAGATTTGAAAGCCTTCTGTAAACCGACTGGCAACCTTTTACATGGACTTTAATGGAAAATCCATGCAACAGTCCCCACTGAACGGATTTTCTGCCTGACAGTTTTTCGGACCGCCGGCGGTGTAAAAAAACGCTGGCGGTCCGAAAAACTTAGAGCATGTTCATTCATCCGCCCGGTTTTCGGGCAGAACATGAACATGTAGGTGTGAAGGGTTGGGTCTAGCTTTTTTGTTCCCAAAAATAGCGCCACTCAAGTCTTTAGGCTGTGTCTCGTAGTGCAGCACAGTCCCATTAACAGAGTCCCCTTGCATGACAAAAACAGACCAAATACCCATCAGGATTTCCCGACTGGTATTTGTGTAAACACGGCCTAAATGTATTTTATTAATATTTTATGTGATAGAGCAACAAAGTATTTATGAAGTGTAAAGAAAGTGATACGCGCTTCTCCAAATTAAAAAACTGAAAAGTGTGGCATGCTTATGTATTCAGCCCCCTGTACTCCAATAGCCCTTAATAAAGTCTATTGCCTTTAGAAGTCACCTCAGTAAATAGGGTACATCTGTGTGTCATCTATTCTTAGTATAACTGCAGCTGTTTTGTCAGGCCTTAGAGAACACTATTGAACAAACAAACAGCATCAAGAAAACCAAGGAACACACCAGAAAGCACAGTTGTGGCAAAGTGTATTGCAGGGTTAGGTTTAAAAGAAAAAAATGGCCCAAGCTCTGAACATCACCTGAAGAACTGTTCAATCCATAATCCTTAAATGGAAGGAATATGGCACAACTGCTAACCTACCAAGATATGGCCGTCCACCTAAACTGACAGCCCAGACAAGGAGAGCACGAATCAGAGAAGGAACCAAGAGGCCCAGGTGGGAGAATCTATACACAGGACAACTATTAGTCATCTACTCCACAAATCTGGTCTTCATGGGAGATTGGCAAGAAGGACGACATTTTTGAAAGCCACAAGTAGTTCTGTTTGCAGAAAGCTCTGTAGGGGCCACAGCAGCAGGTAGAAGAACAGCTCTGCTCAGAGGAGACCTAAATGCCTAACGCCATGTGTGCCGGAAATACTGCACTGTACCCCCCTGAACACACCATCCCCTCCGTGGAGTATGGGGGGCGCAGCATCATGATGAAGGGAGGCACGGCCTAGGAACCTGGTCAGGGCTATTCTGGAGGAAGACCTGTTAGATGCTGCAGAAGACCTGAGGCTAGGGCTGGGGTTCACCTTTCATCAGGACAACGACCCTAAACATACAGACAAAGCTACAATAGAAGGGTTTACATCACAGCAGATTCATGGGTTACAATGGCCCAGTCATAGCCCAGACCTAAATCCCATTGAGAATCTGTGGGAGGACTTCCCATTTGGTCTCCAACCAATCTGACTGAGCTTGAGTGATTCTGCACAACTTCCAGCCTCTAGATGAGCAAAGCTGTAGAGACCTCCCCAACAGACTGCAGCCGTCACTGCAGATAAAGCTGGTCCTACAAAGTACTGACTCAGGGGATTGAATACATATGCACGCTGCACTTTTCAGTTGTTTTTATACTTCACAAATACTCGCTGCTTTGGGTTGCTCTGTTGCACAAAACATTAATAAAATACATTGGAATCTGTGGCTGTAACACTTAAAAAAGGAGGAACAGTTCAAGGGGGGAGGACGACTTTTGCAACCCACTGTAGATGTGTGGAGACGTATACACCATTAGTTCCTCACCGTCCTGGGAAGATGGACAAAATCCTAAAAACTTCTCCTTTGAAACTGCAAGTATCAGCCCTTCCTGCATCCGAGTCACTGAGAGGTGAACGTTTCACATCTGCTGTAGGACAGGAGAGATGGAAATAGCTCAGGTAAGAATCATTGATGTCTAGGGGGTTAATGATTGCTTCCTGTAGGACTCCTCATTACACTGTAAGGACTCTCCACAGGATCATTACCCAATATGAGCAGTGCCTGATTACGACCGCCGTGCAGCCAAGACCCTAGGTCTTCTCCACAACGCCCACCCACACCTACCAATTACACATCATGACTGCTCTATTACTTTCCCTTACTCACCGTCCTGTAAGAAGAAACCAGGGTCGGGGTATGTTGTACTTTCATATTATATGTGACTGCAGTAGGGTGAGCTTTCCTTAAATCTACATACCCACTGCTCCCCGACACAGAAGCTGGCATGGCTGGCAGGATGGTGGGGGAGGTTTCCTGTGCAGCAAGCTGCTTCTTAACCAGGGGCAATCTGGGCCATCAGGTTATCTACATTGTCTCCAAAATAGGGACAATCTGGGCCATCATATTACCTAAACTGTCTCCAAACTGGGGGCAGTCTGGGCCATCAGGTTATCTATACTGTCTCCAAACTAGGGGCAATCTGGGCCATCATATTACCTAAACTGTCTCCAAACCAGGGGCAATCTGGGCCATCAGGTTATCTACATTGTCTCCAAACTAGGGACAATCTGGGCCATCATATTACCTAAAGTGTCTCCAAACCAGGGGCAATCTGGGCCATCAGGTTATCTAAACTGTCTCCAAACTAGGGGCAATCTGGGCCATCAGGTTATCTAAACTGTCTCCAAACCAGGGGCAATCTGGGCCATCAGGTTATCTACATTGTCTCCAAAATAGGGACAATCTGGGCCATCATATTACCTAAACTGTCTCCAAACTGGGGGCAATCTGGGCCATCATATTACCTAAACTGTCTCCAAACTGGGGGCAATCTGGGCCATCATATTACCTAAACTGTCTCCAAACTGGGGGCAATCTGGGCCATCATATTACCTAAACTGTCTCCAAACTGGGGGCAATCTGGGCCATCAGGTTATCTAAACTGTCTCCAAACCAGGGGCAATCTGGGCCATCATATTACCTAAACTGTCTCCAAACCAGGGGCAATCTGGGCCATCATGTTATCTAAACTGTCTCCAAACCAGGTGCAATCTGGGCCATCAGGTTATCTAAACTGTCTCCAAACTAGGGACAATCTGGGCCATCATGTTATCTACACTGTCTCCAAACCAGGTGCAATCTGGGCCATCATGTTATCTAAGTGGTCTCCAAACCAGGGGCAATCTGGGCCATCAGGTTATCTAAATTGTTTCCAAACCAGGAGCAATCTGGGCCAACAGGTTATCTAAACTGTCTCCAAACCAGGGGCAATCTGGGCCATCATGTTATCTAAACTGTCTCCAAACCAGGGGCAATCTGGGCCATCAGGTTATCTAAAATGCTCTGAAGCAGGGACAATCTGGGCCAACAGGTTATCTACACGGTCTCCAAACTAGGGTCAATCTGGGCCATCATATTACCTAAACTGTCTCCAAACCAGGGGCAATCTGGGCCATCATGTTATCTAAACTGTCTCCAAACTAGGGGCAATCTGGGCCATCATGTTATCTAAGTGGTCTCCAAACCAGGGGCAATCTGGGCCATCATGTTATCTACACTGTCTCCAAACTAGGGACAATCTGGGCCATCATGTTATCTACACTGTCTCCAAACTAGGGACAATCTGGGCCATCATGTTATCTAAGTGGTCTCCAAACCAGGGGCAATCTGGGCCATCAGGTTATCTAAGTTGACTCCAAACCAGGGGCATTCTGGGCCATCATGTTATCTAAATTGTCTCCTAAACAGGGCAATCTGGGCCATCATGTTATCTACGCTGTCTCCAAACTAAGGGCAATCTGACCAATCAGGTTATCTAAGTGGTCTCCTAATCAGGAGCAAAACTGGGGGGCATCATGTTATCTACACTGTCTCCAAACTAGGGACCCTTTTGGGCCATCATGTTATCTAATGGTCTCCAACCCGGGGCAATCTGGGCCATCAGGTTATCTACACTGTCTCCAAACTAGGGACAATCTGGGCCATCATGTTTTTAAGTGGGCTCAAAACCAGGGGGCAATTGGGCCTCAGGATCTAAGTTGTCTCAAAAAACCAGGGCATTCTGGGCCTCTTTTTATCTAAAAATTTTCTCTAAAAAGGGG
>JAODAL010023695.1:0-62143 GCA_025379985.1 Phyllomedusa bahiana
AATTCGGTTCTTTCACTTTGCCGGGTTTCCCCGGGAAAAAATAACTTCGTTCTGAATTACTTTGGATGGGAAACACGGGTTAAAAAAAAAGCTATTTCCCCGGGTGCACAAGCCGCAGGGTGCGAAAAACTTGCCTGCTTAAATAAGTAAGGGCTTGGGTTTTGGTCTTTTATACAAAAGTTTTGTTTTTTGTAAAAACCCCGCAGGGTGACTGGGCCCCCGCTCTTAGAATTTGCTTTACTATAAAATTTTTCCCCCGGGGGCTTTAAAAGGGCAAAACTTTACCAAAAAAACTGAAGGGGGAAAAAGTAGCCTGAAAAAGTCCCTGGGAGCGACCCGCTGGAAAAAAAAAAAGCTGAGGGGCTCAGGTGGCAACATCAAATGCCAAATGTGGAGGGGAAAGGCGGGAGCCACAGCACATGAGGTTTAGACCGGGCACAATGAATTCTGGGGGTTGGGAAAAACCCGGGGTAGGCCAGAAATTGGGAAAATAAAACAGTGTGTAGGTTACGGCAAACAGCCCCGGCAGCAGCATTAAAGGTTTAAACATGGAAAAATTACACAGGGGATAGGTTTCCCGGGGGAGCAGCCCCAGCCGCAAGGGATGAGTTCAACAGTGGCACAATTTACCCCCCTGGAGGTTTCAAAAAAAGGAGTAGGCCAAAAGTGGGACAAAACACATTTTTTAGTCACGGGAATCACCACAGCAGCAGCAAAAAAAGGGCAACAGTGGCAAAAATGACAATTTTGGAGGGTTGGGAAAAAACAAGAGTAAAGGGGCCAAAAGAGTGGGCAATGACACAGTATTTGGGGGTCACGGCCCGCAGCCACACAGGGAGCATGAGGTCCCGACAGTGGGGAAAAATTACATTTTTGGGGGTGGGAAAAACAAAGGGGTAGGCCACAAGTGGGGACAAAAGACCCCAGTGTTTTAGGGCCCCGGGGAGCAGCCACAGCACACCCTGAGGTACAACCCCGTGGCCCCAATGACATTTTGTAAGTGGGCAGCAAACGCCACAAAAGCAGCATGGTCAACAGTGGGACAATGACACAGTTTGTAGGGTTTACGGCAAGCAGCCACAGCAAACACATGAGGTCCCCGACAGTGGCACAATGACAAATTGTAGGGCCGGGCCCGCAGCCCACGCAGAACAAGAAAGGGCAGACCGTGGCACAATGACAATTTCAGGGGTGGGCAAAAAAAAAAGGGAAAACAACCCCAAAAAGGGGGGGACAAATGAAAACAGTGTTTAGGTTTGGGAAACAGCCACAGCAGCACATGAGGGCCCGAACCCGGGGGCACAATGAAAATTCTGGAGGGGCAAAAAAAGGAATAGGCCCCCAGAGTGGCACAATGACAGAGTGTGTAGGCAAAGGCAGGCACCAAAACAGCAGCATGAGGTTTAGACAGTGGCACAATTACACAGTTGGGAGCACGGGCCCCGCACAGCATGGGGGTTTAAGGGCAGTGGCACAATGACATTCTGGAGGTGGCAAAAACAGGAGGGATGCCACAGAAAATGGGACAATGACACAGTGTGTAAAGGGCACGGGAGCAGCCAACACAGCATATAGGTCAGACAGTGGGAAAAATGACACAGTGTTGGGTTTGGCACCCGGGAGCAGCAGCCCGAGGTCAAAACATTCAGGAGGAGGCAAAAACAGGAATAGGCCACAGATTTGGGAAAAAATGGGCAAGTTGTTGGGCCGGCAGCAGCCCCAGCACAGCATTTAGGGCAGAAAGTGGCACAATTTACATTTTGGGAGGTCCCCGGCAACAGCCACAGCAGCAGCAAAGAGGTCAACCGTGGCCAAAAGACCGAGTGGTAAGGGCACGGCAAACAGCCACAGCAACAGCATAGGGGCAGACAGTGGGCCAAATTTACATTCCGGAAAGGGGGCAAAAAAAAGGAGGGAGGGGCCCCAGATGGGGACAATGGGCCCCAGGGTAGGTCACGGGAGCAGCCACACAGCAGCATTAGGTTTTAGACAGTGGCAAAAAAAGACAAAAGTGGGGTAGGGACGGCAGCAGCCACAGCAGCACATTAAGGGCAGACAAATGGCACAATGACAGAGGTGTTTGGTCAAAGGCCTCAACCAAAAGCAGCAGCAAAAGAGGCAGACAGGGCCCAAGACAGTGGGTAGGTCACGGCACACCAAAAGCAGCCCGCATGAGGGTCAGACATTTGGGACAATGACAGAGTGGGGTAGGTTACGGCAGCAAACCCCCAGCAACAGCAAGAGGTCCCCAAAAAGTGGCACAAAGAAAATTCCCGGAGGGGGGCAAAAACAGGAGTAGGCCACAATGGACAATACAACAAATGTGGAAAGGGCACGGGGAGCAGCCCCAGCAGCAGCATGAGGTCAGACCAAATGGCACAATGGGGCTTTTTTGGAGGTTTGGGGAAAAAACAAAGGGGTAAGGGGCCCAGAGTGGGGCAGTGACACTGTGTTTAGGTTTCCCGGGAAACATCCACAGCACGCATGAAGGCAGAAAAGTGGCACAATGACACAGGGGTAGGTCACGGAAAACAGCCACAGCAGACGCATGGGGGTCAGGACAGGGCACAAAAGACAAAGGTTATGTACACGGAGCAGCCCCAAAAGCAACACATGAGGTCCCGACTTTTGGGAAAATTTACATTTCTGGAGGGGGGCAAAAACAGGAATAGGCCACAGAGTGGCACAATGACAGAGTGGGGTAGGTCCGGGGGAGCAGCCACAGCACACATGAGGTCAGAAAAATTGGGACAATGACACAAATGTGTAAAGGGCACCGGGGAAAACAGCCAAAGCGCAAACAAAAGAGGTCAGACAGTTGGGAAAAATTTACGAGTGTGGGAGGCAAAGGCATCAGCCACAGCAGCCCCGCAAGAGGTCAACAGTGGCAAAAATGAAAGTAATAGGTCACGGCAGCAGCCACAACACTGGGATGAAATTTAGACAAATGGCACAATGACAGGTGTAAGGGCCCCGGCCCGCAGCCACAACCCGCACATAGGTCCCGACCATTTGGGACAATTACACAGGGGTTTAGGTTTACGGCAAACAGGCCCCCAGCAAACAGCAAGAGGTCAGACAGTGGCACAATGACAGTGTATAGGGCACGGCAAACAGCCCACCCCGCAGCAGCATGAGGGCAGACATTGGCACAAAAGACAGAGTGAAAAGGGCCCCGGCAGCACCACACAAAAACAGAAGGGCGACCCGTGGCAAAAAAGGGCATTCTGGAAAGGGGGCAAAAACAGAATAAAACCAACCCGAGTTTGGGACAATGACAATTGGTGTAGGTAACGGGGAGCAGCCACATTTGCACATGAGGGGGAGAAAATTTGGGAACAATGAAAAATTTTTTGGGAGTGGGAAAAAAAATGGAAATAGGCAACCCAAATGGGCCCCAAAGAAAAGAGAGGGAAATACGGGGGCAGGGCAAAAAGCAAAGAGGCCAAAGTGGCACAATGAAAACTTTTAGGGGGAAAAGGCAAACAACCAACAAACAAAAGCATAGAGGTCAGACCGTGGCACCCAAAGACAGGTTTGGTTTTGGGTTTGGGAATAAACCCGTCCCTGGTAAAGATTGTTTGGGGGCAGATGGAGAAACTGTCAGCAAAATTTTTTGGCATTCAGGGGGGCGGGGGGAACCCCGAAAGGGGGTGAAGGGCAGGTAGTTTGAAACCCCGACTCATTTCCACAGTTTTTGGGGGGAGGCCAAGGCTTTTAAAGGGAGCCTGACGCCTATGGCAAATTGGGGTTTTGGAAAACCTGGCCGAAACCAAAAAGCCTGATTTATCTTTACAAAGGTCATTCCTTTTCCCCATTTCCCGTGGGCAACGGCTTTTCCTTGGGGGAAAAATGGCCCCCCAACCCCCTCACTAAAACCCCCTGAAACCACCCACTGGGCGGAGCAGGAAAACTTTTTCCACTGCAAACTCGCAATTGCGGGCCCCACAATCCAATTTTTGGGTGCCCAATAGTCCCGCGGGCTTCTAACGGGGGGGGCAGAAATGGGTTTTCAAGTAGGCCACCAAACCCGTTGGGTTCAAAGGGCCCGCTCCAGGTCCTGCTGCTGCTGCTGGCGACCGCCTTTCCTACTAGGCGGGGGAAAAAGCCCGCTCAAACAGTGACTCCAGAAAATTTGGTTGCTGCTGATGGAGCTGGTATGCTCCGACCCCCCCGCCCCCCCCTTTCCCCCGGCAGGGCCCCGGGAATAAATAAAGTGACGCCTGAAAAAACCCCCCCCATCAACCTGTCAAAAGGAAAGATGTCCCCACAAAGGCCCTCGGCCCCCAAATGACTACGGAGGATTTCCCCCCTATAATTTTTTAGTTTTTTCCTCCCCCCTCAATTAAGCTGGGCAAAAAGGGTCCCATTTTGGACCGGGTAAACTAGGGCCCCTTAGGGGGGAGAGCCAGAAAATCATCCCTCGCCGGGTTTCTGACTATTCGGGTGGGCACTAGCCAGGGAAATCAGCATGCTGCGGGGCCATCTGCACAATTTACCCCGAGGGGGCTTCCTGCCAACCATCTCCACTGAAAAACAGCCCCGGTGCTTTTTCGGGGCAAACTGCCTCGTCTTCCTCATCTTCCCTCTACGTCCCCCCAGCTGCTCCTGCTCCCCCCTCTCTTGTCACCTGGTTTGAAAATCCCTCATTTTTAAAACCCGAAAAATGCTTCTGTCCAAGGGCCTTTTCCCCCTCCCCCTCCTCCCCTCCATTTCAGTTTCCCCCCCGGGCTCATGTGGCCGTGAGGGTGGGATTTGCCACATCTCCAGTCCCCCCGCCCAGGGCCCGATTTTTTAGCATCCCGGTTTTCCCGGACATGAAAGCAGTGAAAGACTTTTTTTCATTCCCGTAATTTGGGGAAATGCAAATAACGTGGCCTCCCTCGAAAAAGGGCCCCCAACAAAAAGGGGAGGTGTCCAAAGCCCGAGCTGCCCCGGCTGACATCAAAGTAAACAGGGGAGTAAAACCCCCCTTTCCCCCCCATCATAAAAAACATTTGTTTTAAAGGCCTTTCTCTGTTCCCTACAGTCCCGGGCCCCAAAATGGGGGCAGGGTGGAAATTTCCAAACGGGGGGAAACATCGCATATCAGGTGGTTGGGGGAGGCCTCCCTTCTTCCCTGCAACTCGGGGAGGGTTTTTTCCTGGGGTTTTTTAGGAAAAAGGATAAAGTGCATTTCCATTTTTCCCGGCCAATTTTCAAATCTTCTGAAAAAACGGGGGAAAGACTTCCCTGAACCCCTTTTACAAAACCCGATTAACACGTGCCCATGCAGGGGGCTGGGCCATCCCCCCCGGTGGGAAACGCGGACACCATTTTTTCCCCCCATTGTCCGCACCTGGTTTCCGATTTTCAAGTTTTGGGGCGGGAAAAGCCACACAACGAAATTTTTGCTGCATACCGGAGCGTTTCCCCCCCTATGGACTTTGTTGGGCCCGGTGCAAACCAGATGTTTGAACTGGTGACACCGCTGGGGCCCAAAACATGGGTTTTTTAAAGGGGCAGTACTTTGTGGAGGGCTAGAGGGGGTTGGTTTTGGGGGGGAGGAGGCCGGGCATTGGGGCAGGAGCCGCGGTTTTTACAAAAGGGAGGGGGAAAGCGGCGTTCCCCCTTCCCCAAATTGTTGGGTGCCTGGGCCGGGGAATCACTTCCCCATGGGCCGAAAAGGGAAAATGACGGCCCGACCGTATTAAAGCTCCAGACGTCCGGCGCCCCCGTCCCCTTTTGGAACAAACCGATAAGCTAAAGGGACTGGCCCCCCTTCTTTTTCTACAATTTATCATTAAAAACCCTTTTTTTTAAAGAAATACAAACATACAGGAAAACAAAATTAAAAGTTCTCAACCATGAAATAATAGTGCAAAGTAAATTTGCTAGATATACAACAGGAAGAGACATCAACAGAGTGGCAAAGAAAAAAAAAAAAAAAAAAAAAAAGCAATAAGAAAAAATCCCTCATAATATGGGCAAAACAGTTTCGTCTACAATAAAACAAAAACATAACGAAAAAGGGTCCCAAAATGGCCCCTGTGACAATTCAATACTGACTCAAAAAAAATTTTCATAAGAAAAGGATAAAAGTAAAGGAAAGGGAAAAGAAAAAGGGGGGAAAAGAAAGGGGGGAAAAATGTTGGGGGCGCAAAATTTTTCGAAAAAGGGCGGAACCCGGCCCAAATAGCATCTCACCTAGGTTGTTAACCAGAAAAGTACAAAGTAAGGGAGGATTAAAAGAAATTCCGGGGTGCCATGTTTTCCCCCCTTTCCCCGGTTTGTCTGTCAAGGTCCCCAAAATTTTCCTCCATATGACAAATTGATTTACCTCCAACATCCACTCCCTTTAAAGTGGGCGGGTCAGAGGATCCCCAAATTTCGGGAATGACCGTCTTGGCTGCCTGAAAAGATGGCGCAACAATAGCCTTTTTAAAGGGAAAAAAAAACAGGGGCATACAACTAAAAAGAAGGGGCTGCTTCAGGCCCTGGGGAAACCCTCAAGCCCTAACTTTCCACTAATGTCAAAAAACCGATCCCAAAACCCCGTAGGGCCGGCAATCCCACCAGACATGTACCATACCCCCCACCCTCGTCCCACAACCCACAAAGGTCCGGCACTACGGAACCTTTGGGTGAACAAACGGGGACCCTAAAACCACCAGAAAAACTTTGAGCGTTTTCTTTTGCTTTGGAAGCTAAACTGTCTGGTAAGGGTAAAGCACCGTGCCATTGATCACCGAGAAGGTTTTACCCATTCCCCCGTCCCCAACCCCACGTAAGGGGGAGAGTTCAAGGGCAGCGATAACTCTTTGTAAATAATAGAGATACTGTCAGGGGGGGGAAAGTAATAGACTCCTCAAAGGGCGAGAGGGCCCTTGGGAAAAATCCCTATTTCCCTTTTATAAGTAAAAAAATGTCGGAATTTAGCATATTGAAAAAAGGAGGGCGGTTGTGGGACACCTCCGGGGGGAGGAGCGGAAGGGGACAATGTTGGATCCAAGGACCAGTTTAAAAAAACTCGAAAAGGGTTACATTTAGAACCCCCCAAAAAAGAGGGGCACTGCCAGGCCTAGGGAACGCAGGGTTTACATAATAGGAAAAAAAGGGCCCAATCGGCCAATGGGGTTTTATGAAAAGCTTAAAGTCACAATTGAAAGAGGGGTATGGTTAGTAGAAAAACAAGGATATTTTATTACCTAAAAACAAGCCCCAGATCCAGGGAGGGACCCAAGGACAAGGGAACTGCCCCCCCAGTTAAACCCCCAAAATTTTGCTGCTTCCCAGACAACCAGGTCAAAATCTAGAGTATGCGGGCTGCCATATAGAAAATTTTTTACAGTCCGGAGGCCCAACCCCAGAATTTTTATGTCTGGTTAGGACATTAAAAGCTAGCCTGGGGCGGCCGGGGGGCCAGATAAAGGCCTAAAGAGGCGTTAAAATCCTCTGCCAAAAAGGATTGGGGGATGTGACGGGGTTTGCTGAATTAAATAAAGTAAACGGGGTAGTAGGGTCATCTTAAAGAATTTTAACCTCCCGAACCAAGAAAATTTCCCCTCCTGTTTTCCCACCCTTCCAAATCAAAAAAATTTTCCGAAATAGGGGGCTAAAAATTGGGGGAAAAGAGCTTTGAAGGCCCCCGGGGAACTGAAAACCTAATGGGCGGGGCCACTCTGAGGCCAGGGGAAAAAGGGAAAAAAAAATTTTGAGCATCTATGCAGCAGGGAAAGTTTTATACCTAAGGCCTGGGGATTGGAGACGTTAATTTTAAAATTGACCAAGACCCCAAACCTCCAACTGGGACATCAGCGCCGGCATCGAGGTAAAAGGGCCTTTATGTAGACCAAAGATCACCCCGGCAAGGCTGAGCACTTATACTCCCATCCCCCAATCCACCCCCTGATGCCCGGGTTTGGGGAACGAATGGGCCCTTTAAGTTTTCCACCCCAAAGACATACAAAGGGGAAGAAAGGGGACACCCTGCCGAGTACCTTTTAGGGAGGGGTAAAGGGGTCGGATAACGAACCATTAATTTTAATTTGGCCAAAGGGGAGGATACGGGGCCATGCCTTTGAACAGAAAGAGGGCCCCAAACCCCGGGCCCGAAAGGGCCACAATGAAGACCAAAGTTTCTGTCAAATCCCTTCTCGCGTCTGGGGAAAGGACCATCAAGGGATCCGTGAAAAGGGGCGTGGTGCATAATATCCAGCTTTTTCAGAGTGTTTAAAGGGGCCTCCCCCCCCGGGACAAACCCCCCTGACTGGTTTATCAGGTCAGGTAATAGGGGGTTTCAGCCATTTAAGCTAGCAATTTAGCATATAATTTTTTTAGATCAACATTCAATATTAAATTGGACGATCTGCCACAGGGGGGGTTTTCCTTTGCCCGGTTTAGGGATTACCGCACAGGGGCTAATGTAATTGGGGCAAAAAAGGGATTAGTCAAGAAATAAGAAAAAACTGCCAAAACGGGGGGAGAGAAGATCCAGAAAGATCTTGAAAATTTTTTTCGTGAATCCAACCCGGGCCCAGGGCTTTTCCCCCCCGGAAGGGTTTTTTATAACCGCAGAAGTTCCTGCAAAGTAAAGGGAACTTCCAATCAGAAAGAGCAATTCCGACAGACATGGGGGAATCTTGGTCTGGGTAGTCCCTCGGGCAGGGGGGAACTTGAAGATTAAAAAGCTCGGGATAAAAGGAAGGAAAACAGTTTTTAATTTCTGGGGTCGGTGTACCAATGGCCTCTGGCTGTCTTAAGCGGGGGAAAAAGGGGACCATCGAAATCTGTTGGCGAAGTGCCTGCTAACATACCCCCGTCTTGTTCCCCATACTCAAAAATTGCTGCCCATTTTGCAGAAAACGCCGCCAACGTTCCGGGGGGGGGCGTTTACCTCTAACCCTCAAAAAAATCACCAGGCCACGGGGGACAAAGTTTGTTTATGGAAAGCCCCTCAAGATTAACCACCCCTGAAAGGGCTATTTAGTTTGGAGGCCCCTTCCTCTTAACCGCTCCGTGCTTGATCAGGTACCTCTGAGACACACTTAACGCTTCCCATTGTACACTCGGGGAGGGGGTATCAAGAAAAACTGTTTGGAAGTGTTCTATGGCGGTTTTAAGGTCATCACACAACATTCCCTAGGAGTAAAAAACCATTGAGTCCCGGCCCAAACACGGTTTCGAGAAAGAGGGAAAAAGAGTTTTACAAAAACCGGAGAATACTGCCCAGAGTATACTCCTACCAGGAGAGGACACCAAAGGAAGGGAGCTGTGGGAGACAATAGGTATCAATTCGACTGTAGGAATTTGCGGAGTCGAAAAAAAAGGAGTAGCCTATCCCCCGGGGCGTACCCCGGGCATCACACAGCGGGAGCATAGGAAAAGTTTCCTGCTTTTAAATATGCGAATAAAAGGGGGCTGATTTCCCCGGGATTTCAAGGTTGGGCCGGGGGCCCCAATTTAAATCCCCCCCCAACACCACTGACCCTTTCACCAATGGGGCAAAAACCTCTATCATCGCTAAAAAAACCCAAAACTGCCCCGATTAGGGGCAAAAAAATTTAGAAAAACGTGGGGCCCTTTCCCAGATCGAAAGGATACGTACCGGAAAAGGGTCAACCTGGCAATCTAGAACCGGTGCGCAATGATCTATGTATGGCAATGGCCCCTCCCCAATCTGGGCTCCGGTTATTTGGCACAGAACCAAAGGAAAGTATTTTTACGAAGGACAGGAGCAGGCCTCTTTAAAAAGGGTTCCTTGAAAGAAAACAATTTTAGCCTTCTGTTTGTGAAAGTGGACAACACCTGACCCCCTTTTTCGGGGGGATTAAGGTCCCTTTCAATTGAGGGCTACCGGAAGGGCAGCCATTTTAAAAAAAGTGGTAGTACCAAACCACCCCGTAAGGGGAAGGGAAAAGAAAAAAAAGGAAGGGAGGGGGGGGAAAAAAAGGGAAAAAATAAGGGGGATAGAACACCTAAACAGGGAAAAAGGTAACCTCAGCAGGAACAAAAAAAAGACGAGAAAAATCAACATCCCCAGGCTCACAGAGAAGCCTCACGGGGCAAAAAACCTACCGGGGGTAAAGGAGAGAAAAAAAAAAAAAAGAAAAAGGGGGAAAAAAGAAATCCTATTACACACTTCTGGGCCCATGTCCCCCGGAGAAAAAACAATTAAGAAGGAAAATAAAGAAAGGAATGGCTGGGAAAAAAAAGCATCTCAAAGAAAAAGGGGAAAAGGGAAAAATGAGAGAAAAACATATAACATAGGGAAAAAAGCCCGAAAGGGGCCCCAAAAGCATAAACAGCTACAAAAATTATTATTAAATCCCATCTTTTCTGAATATTTTACAAAAAACGTTATAAATTTTTAAATCCAGATTATCCCGGAGGCTTTAAAAAATAGGGGGAAAAGACAGCACCACCTGAGGGGGCAAAGGGCCCCCCCTTTGGGGGGCTGGTCAGGCGAGGACTCCCCCCTGGTTTTGATGTTCAAAAATAAATACTGCCCAAACCCAAGAAAACACAGTAGGAGTGAATTCCCAAACATTCCCAGCCCCCGAAAAGAAATTTAAATTTGAGGTTCCAAAAGCACTTTTTTCCTAAAAACAGATCCCAGGCAAGTCGGGGAAGTTTTAAAAGGCAGCTCTAAGAAGGGAGGGCCCGGACAAAAAAAAAAAAAAAAAAAACAAAAAAAAAAAAAAAACGGAACCCACATCATGCAACGGGGAGCAGAACAATATGTCACCAAGAATGCAAGTTCCAGAAAAACCCCCTCCAAAACCGAGGGAAGAAGGAGAAGATATTTCAAACCCCCCTTGGAAAGAGCCCCCACTCAGCAAAACCCCAACCGAAGACAGCTGAGGAATTCTGGAATCCGAAAAGCAACTTTTTTTACATAGAAGATAAATTGAAAACATTCAAATCAATCTTCACCATGCGGGCATACCGCCATCTAAGGGGAAAAACAAAAAAAAACAAAAAATACCGGACTCTCAAAACACCTCATCAATAAAAGGTATCAAAAACATCAGCGATTGAACCCTTTTATAGGGGGTTTAGCGGGGGGAAAGAGGAGGAGTCTATGATGACGACGGCTCGAGCTCTCCTTGGTAACTGCTCATTGAGACTCACTCCAAAGGGGGACCACTGAAGGGAGGGCCCAAAGGGGGCAGGGTGACATTCTGGGTATTCTTCCGTAAAAAGGATGGGGTTTTTCGCCAAAATGCGAATCGCCAGGACTTTGTCACCATGCAACCATCAGGGCAAGGGGAAACCCCAGCGGTAGAAAAAGTTCCTTTTCCCTTTTTGGATCGCCAAAACGTTTTTTGAGGCCCCTCTACCAGGGTGTGCCGAGAGGATCCCGCACAGAAAAAGAGTCGCCTCCTTTATTTGATCGACTGTCGCTTTCGTGCCCCCATAATGTCCCTTTCCCAATTGAAAAAAGTGAATCCTACAAATAACGCCCGGGGGCGCTTAGGGTCCAGGAGGGGGGCGCAAAGCCCGGGGGGCCCATCCATTTCAATATAGGTTTGGAGTCCCCAGGAGATCGTTTAAAAAGGGGTGAGCAAGGGTAAATCTCCCAGCCACCGATTTAGGGAAACCCTCTAATCCGATATTAATTTCGTCGCTTCTGTTTTTTAATCTCCCCGTTTCGTTAAGAGCAAAGATCACCAGCTTGCTGGCCCGTAGAGATTGTAAAACTTGTATGACCTGTTGACGATTCTTGAGCTTGCCAAAGAGTTAACTTTGGAAAGAAAATTGACAGCTCTGTTCAAAGAGCAAATTTTCCCGGGGTGCATTCACACTATTGCTCCTATTTGAGTCATATCAGACTTGGTAACATGATTGGGGTTTTTGGCGTAGATTTGGGAAAGTGACCAATTTGTATCACAGAACATCACAGGGGGGGATAGGGGGCAGACGAGAGGTTCCCCAAAGATGCTGACCTCCCCAATGTAGGAAGTCCCTCACAGGGAAAAACTGAGGGCCGCCCCGGGGGCCCTGCGGAAATAGGCAGAAGGGCTCTGAGCCTGACCAAACCCAAAGACCTGTGGACCAGTGAGGCAATGGGTGGTGGTTTGCCCCCCACTTTCATCCAATACCTAAGGTGAAATCGGGCCCATAGCGGGGGAGGGTTTTTGAGGGGCGTCTGGGGTTGGTGCCGGGGAAAACGGGGCTCCATATAGAGGTTGGGGAATCCCCCAAAACCCGGGGAATCCCGAAATTGGGGGAGTCAGGGGAGTCCTGGGTCCAGGGGACCCTTAGGCAGAGGGACCCCGGGGGCCCAATATGAAGCCACAGGGGAGACAAGGTGGGCCTGGGCATCTGATGAACACGCCCCCGCCGACCCAAGAGTCCAGCCCTATCCCGGGGACATCAGGGGGGGCCGTCAGGTTCTGCGGAAAACAGGGAAACCTTTTAGGGGGGCATGAGGGGACTCCCAGGGTACTATGGGAGGGTGTTTTTCCCAGGCCCCACCCTGTCCTTGTGCCCAGGAGAAGGTTTCCTGCTGTGGGGATCTGGTCGGTCCCGACCCTCAGAGTGTCGGAGCTGAGGGGGAGGACCATGACAGCGCGTGTCCACGCAGGGGAAAACAACTGGGCCCCCGCTGAGACGCACCCGCCCGGGCGGGTCTGCGTGCAGAAGTAAGGGAGGAAGGGGCCCCGAGTGTCAGCCCGTCTCCAACGGGGCGCCGGGAAACTGGTCCCTAACCGCCCGGGCTTTCTGGAAAAAAGCACGGGGGGCCGTGCTGGGGGGTCCCCCGGGACACGGGGGCCGACCGGTGATCCGGTGAGAGCGCCACGTTTCCGCTCCCCTGTGTCACCCACGAGGCCAGGGAGGAAGGCCCCGCCACTTCTTCACAGCCTCTCCGACTCCGGCCGGCGGGAAATCACGGCACCGGGGGGAAAATACGTTCCAATATCCCCCCGGGGGAGGGGGGTGAAAAGCAGACTTAGCCCCTCTCTTTTTGGAAGCTTTCCCCCTCATGGAGTCAAGTTGCCCCAATAAAGGAGGGAACACGGAGCCCAAGTGAAGCACGTCCTTACAGCCCTAGCCACCACACCCCCTCCCTGTTCTACATATTTTAATGCGGTACTGCCCTTTTTTTTGGAAAAAAATTACGGCTTGGAACTCTCCTCTCGGCTCGGCACAACCATTTTTTTTCTGAACTTGCAGAGTCAACCATTTTTGGAAGGGAGGGACGCAGCACCAAAAACTTGGACGGATACGGGCACTTTTGCACCTTTGGATTGGGTTGGACGCTACTTTGTCCTTTTGCAATCCCTCGCTACGACGCTGGCGCCATACAGCGAGGACAGGAGCAAACTGGACCGGGAGATGATGTCAAAGAAACAGCCCCCTTTTGCAGAGGGGTGGAGCCTTTACCCGGGTGCAATGGCATGGTGCCACGGGCGCTGCGCTGCTGCTGTTTCTGTGGGGGCAGGGTGGGCCACCACATCTGAGCCACGTTTTCACCCAGGCCACCGGATGGTGGACGCGCAATGTGTTGACGCAGGGCCGTGGTGGCCAACACGTTAGCTCCCTGGCCGACGCGTCACTTTCTCTTACAGATTCTACATATAACCCATGATTCGGCTCCTCGGTGTCTTAGCAAAGAACTGCCCACACCGCCGAGTATGCGGATTTAAACCGCCAACGCCTCCGCACTGAGTGACCTACTGCCGCACTAACCACGCCTCGCTGATGTCCCTCGTGCCGACCTACTCTTCTGGGGACCTGCGAAGCGGGTTTTTTACCTCCGTGGCCGCTTAGGCACCAGCCCTCACACTGCTGCTCATCCTGCTTACTCACGCCACATGACCCACCTTGTTGGCTGCGAGACCGCTGCCTGACGGCAAGCTGACGGTCGCCCTCTTCTCCTGAACGATGATGAAGCCCCTTGCCTCACCCGGCCACCAATATTACTACCCAAGCTGCGGTCGCTACATCATCACTATTTGTGTTTCATCTCACATGCTGTCATCAACAACCCGGTCCCTTGGGTATGCAAGAGCCTGACCCCTCCACAACCTGACCTCCATGCCACTCTCAACATCTATACTTATTGCCGCCTACTGCAAGAAGCAGGGGATATTGGGCCCCATTGCTTCGCTGCCAATAGCTGCTGACAGAAATAGCCCTCCTCAACATTGATCAACCACAGCATATAGTGCGCACCTGTAGCACAAGACACATAGGTAAGATCACTGGCTGAGGGAGCTGGTATGGGACAGAGGCTGGTTTGAGGACAGGTGAGGTCCGCTTTTGACCCCGCTCCCCGGGCCATGCCAACATAAGAGGGTTGATGTCTGACGTTCCCACCGACTCTATGTGCTGGGTGTTAGTCAATGTCATCTGGTAGGAATGGAAGACCGAGTCAACCAATCAATGAACCAATGGGGATTGCTGAATCAACACACGCCGCTAGATGACAGCCGGCAGTTTGTGCCTCAACCGAGTTGACCCCTAGCTGCGACTCCCCTTGCTGTGCTGCAGACCTGGGCCCTTCTCCAGGAATTTTTTGTCGCCTCTGCCACTTGCAGAGTGATGAGCCTGCCACCTCTCTGTCTGACAGTACTGTTTGAGTTCTAAAATGTACAGACACTTTTGATGAAGATTCTGATAATATGAAAAATACACTCCTCTGTTATTAGACGCCACAATGAACCCAGTAACAAGACCGTGGTAACCCTTGGATATAAACTGCGCTCCACAAATGGGCAGGAAAAATTGACTTTTATGTGCCGTTTTTAAAAACCTTTATTTACTGAATATAAAAGCACAAACAGGGTTAATTAACCTTTGTATATGAAATTTTGCTACAGAATTTTTTTCTGTGGGGTGAAAAACAAAGTTTCTTTTACTAGTACAAAATGCAATTAACCCCGGATGAAAAAAGGGGCCCCAAAAAATTTTAAAAACCACAAACTACGAGCTTTGTAGCGTGTTACAATTGCTGTTTTTTTACCTACACAACAAGAGAAAAAAATTTTAATTAAAACCTTTGCTTGTGAATTGGTTCAGGGAAAAATTGTAATTTTTGCGGAAAAAGGCGGGTTTATTTTTGTCACCACAGCAAAAAAAACCTTTAATTAACCCCTTGGGTGTAAAAGCGCAAAAAATTGACCCACAAAACACTACTTTGTACGGTACAATTGCGTGTTTTCTACGCTACACAACAAAAGAAAAAAATTGTAATAACCTTTGCTTGTGAATTTTGCTACAGAAAATTGTAATTTTTTGGGGGTGAAAAAAAATGGGTTTTTTTTTGCCACCACAGCAAGAAAAAAAACGCTTAAATTAAACCCCGGAGTAAATTGCGCAAAAGAATTGAGCACCACAAACACTAGCTTTTTGCGTGTTACAATTCGTGTTTTCTACCTACACAGCAAGAGAAAAAATTTTAATTAACCTCTGCTTGGAATTAGGAAAAGGGAAAATTGTAATTTTTTGGGGGTGAAAAAAGGTTTCTTGGGGTCACCAAGCACAGAACAACGCTTAAAATTTAACCCCGGATGTAAATGCGCAAAAGAATTTAGCGCCACAAACTATAGCTTTGTACGTGTTACAATTGCGTGTTTTCTTTCGCTACACAACAAGAAAAAAATTGTAATTAACCTTCTTTTAAATTTGGCTACAGGAAAATTGTATTTTTTGGCGGTGAAAAAGACGGTTTCTTGGAGTCACCACAGCAGAAAAACAACGCTTAATTAACCCCTGGATGTAAATTGCGCAAAAGAATTGAGCAGCCAAAAATGAAGTGGTATTTGTATTGTAAAAACGCTGTTTCTTTAAATGAATACAACAGGAACTGGCTTAGATCCCCTTTGATATTCAATGTGTTGTAAGCAGATAGCATTAAAATGTATATGAAGCTGCAGTGGACGCACACTGGAATTCAGATCTAATACCCCAAAAAATCAGAAATAGAACATTAAGAGAAGCAGTCTCTGAGACAAGCTGAGACATCCCACAAAAATCGCTGTATAAAAATCAGTTCTTCAGTAACAATCAGCCGCGGCAGCACCTTCCCTGATCAGTACAGTGAGAGGAGTGTGAGCTCCCAGCGTCGCGCCCGGACTTATATAGTGCGGTGACGTCACAGAATCCCGCCGTTCTCTGATTGGCTTCATCTCTGCACATGTCATGCAGGCTATGCCCTTCTTCCTCCCAGAGTGCTTTGCTCCATGTAATGCCATGTGCTCGCAGCCATTTTATCAATCAAAAGCACACTTCGTTCACCCGAAGTACCCCAAACTTCGACTTCGTTCAGAACCGAAGTTTTCCTGAAATTCTAAACAAAATTCCACTTCGTTACAACATACATGCCAACTCTCCCGTTTTTGGCGGGGGGGTCCCGCTATTTGGGGTCCCCCTCCCCCGCCCTCCCGGGGGAGTTGGCATTTCTCCCGCCGCCAGCAGGCGGCGGGGGTCCTTTAAATGGCCGCAGCTCTGGTGAGCTACTCCGGCACCGCCGGTCCGTTCCCACGAGCGGGTGAAGCGGGCGCAGGGTCCGCTCACCTGCCCGCGGTCTCACTGTGCGGGGAAGAGGCAGGAGGGAGCGCTCCCTCCTCCCTCCTCCCCCTGTATGTCCAGCGTCTGTGCGCGCGGTACACACGGATCAGCGGCGCAGGGGAAGTGACGTGCGGCTTCTCTCATTCCCCCAGCGTCGCTGAGGAGATCGGGCAGGAGCCTGGCCGGAGCTGCAGGAGCCTGGTCAGGTAAGTGGAATTTATTATTTTATTTTTATTAACTACATGGGGGGCTCTGCCTGGCTACAATGGGGGGGGGGTCTACCTGGCTGGCTACAATGGGGCAACTACCCGGCTGGCTACAATGGGGGCAATACCTGGCTGGCTACAATGGGGGCAACTACCTGGCTGGCTAAAATGGGGGCAACTACCTGGCTGGCTAGTAAAGGGGGCAACTACCTGACTACTAAAGGGGGCAACTACCTGACTATTAAAGGGGGCACTACCTGGTTACAATGGGGGGGGTCTACCTGGCTGGCTACCATGGGGGCAACTACCTGGCTGGCTACAATGGGGGCAACTACCTGGCTGGCTACTAAAGGGGGCAACTACCTGGCTGGCTACTAAAGGGGGCAACTACCTGGCTGGCTACTCAAGGGAGCAACTACCTGGCTGGCTACTAAAGGGGGCACTACCTACCTGGCTACTAAGGGGGCACTACCTACCTGACTGCTAAAGGGGGCAACTACCTGACTACTAAAGGGGCAACTACCTGACTATTAAAGGGGCCCTACCTGGCTACAAAGGGGGCAACTACCTGGCTAACAAAGGGGGGCATCTACCTATCTACAGAGGGGGCATCTACCTTGCTACAAGGGGGCATCTACCTGCCTGTAAGGGGCACTACCTGGTTATGGGAGCTACTATCTGGCTATAAGGGCATCTACCTGGCTTTCTTCCAAAGCCATTATGTAGTTAGGCGGAGTGGGTGTGGCTTTTTGAAGGGGCGTGGCCGCCCTCTTTAATCTCCTGCTTTTCCATTTTCAAAAGTTGGCAACTATGCGTTAGAATCAATTCGCCCATCTCGAGAACCCTTTTCACTAGCACCAGTGAAACAGAACTCTACCAGCCCAGTTGACTGCCACGAGTTCCTCATTAGATATAAGCCTGGTCCATTAACGGGATTATATCAGGCCAGAAACTAGTCCTGTTAGCATATAAATTAAGACTGAGAACACGGACGTGAGGATTCTTGGATCAAGATAAAAGAGTAGCCCAAGATCATGTATGAAAATTGCCTTGAGGGCACACTAGACAAAACACTACATACACAGAGAATACAGAGATATATAATGGTCAGAAATGCCAATACAGGTATGGGGTTACAAAAAGTAAATGGCAGACAAGGTACAAGTCAGTTACCTCATATTAGCCCTCAGTGCTGTGCAGCCACAAGGGGGTGTATGGTGCAAATTAGTTCATGGTTCCTTCTGATATGCTAAATATAAAAAAGTTGTTCAGCACACTAAATATGATGAGGTGCTCAGTCGAAGGATAATTTCAAACCCAGTATATCCAATTCAACATGATCGACAGCACACTTCTAGCAAATTAGGTTCCTTTATTCAAATCACAATATTGGCATCATAAACATCAACAGCACTTTACAATACTTGAAGGTTTACGTTTACATAGATCGAGCTACGGCCAGCATTCATTATGTGCTCTTTACCTAAAGCTGCTAAGTATTGTAAAGTGATGTCGCTATTTATGTTGCCAATATTGTGATTTGAATAAAGGAACCTTCTGATATGCTAGCACGGCATAACCCCCCCCTTAGAAGACAATGACAAGCTACTGCCTGGTACATGCATTTACACCTAGATAGTCAGACTCCTTCATGCCCCTTTGATGGTTTGATGCCCCCTTGCCCTCTGGGCAGAGTAGCATGAACCTCATAATTTAGGATGGATCATAATTTCTAATGGGAAGGTCACAGAAAAGGCAGTCGGGTCCAATGACCCAGGGGAAAAGCCCCCCCTACATTCAGTACCACCAGGTTTTGCTCCCCGATTCCACTAGCGTTCTAGGTATCTCCCTGTACCTGGGTCTGGGAAAGGAGGGAGACTAAGATGGGCATGTGTCTCGTTCCCAAATTCTCAAATATGGAACCGGTGTATGGGTATGCTTTAGCTTTTCCAAATTCCCCTATGAAAAAAAGCCCCCAATTGTTCCCTAAAGTTTTTGCAACCTAAATGCTGATTGTTGATTCCTTTGGTCCCAAGGAGTCTGCTAGATGTGTGAAATAAACATTTAAGGCCCTTTGAAGCAGGACCCCTTGGTGGTGGCTTATTTCCTATGCACAGGAGGGTTGACCTCACATGACCCAGTGATTAACTTGGATCAAACTATATTACATTTATTACATGCACCATTTGGTTGTGTGGAGACTTATATGCAACAGTTTCTCCACTGAAATTGAAAAATATTCAAAAAAGTTTAAGGAAAAAGAGCTAAGACTCTGTGCCAACTATCAATGGTTTTCCCTCAAGTCTATCAAACTCACGAATTTTCCCAATATGATGGGGTAAAGAAAAACCTCATCTGCGACACGGGTTTTGGGGGTTTAGCAAACTGTATAATTAAAAATTAATAAAATTATAATTTTATTTAAAAATTCTTTATTTTATAGGCCAAATTTCCGCAAATTTAAAAATTTCAGGGTAAAATACATCATTAACATTAAAAATACGAACAAGGTGTGGGGGCCGCTCGGAGAGCTTACAATTTTTTTGGGGTAGGGTGAAAAAACGGAAGAAGTCCCAAAGTTTTCAATGGCCGGGCCATGTTTCATAAAAGGGGGGGTTTTACTGAAAAGGGATAAATTGCCACCCAGACTTACTCTATATCAGATAAGTGCCTGTGAGTGCCAAGTGCAGGGGTGACGATGGTGGATAGCAGTTAGGGATCTTGGTGGGCCAGATAGAAGATGTTTTTTCAGGGGCCCTCTTAAAACGGAGGGTTGTGAATGTCCCTGACGCCCAGGGCAGCATATTCAGAAAATTGGGCCGACGGTGAAACTTGTAGGGGGCATGGGAGGTTCATGATTGAGGAATTTTGGTTTTCATCAGCAAGCGGAGGCCGGGTAGGGGGGGTAGACAGAGACTAGGGGGGAGATGTAGGAGGAGCAGCGTTGGAGACTTTTGGTGGAGTGCTGAGTTTTACGACCCGAAAGGGAGGGCAACCCGGCAGTGACTGCCCGGGTAAGGCATCAGTATGCGGTGAAGGAAAGCAAGCTGGCGCTTTTTTTGGGGACAGATTGGGAGGGGGGGAGTTTGCAGAGGGGAGCCCGATAAGCAAGGGTTGCAGTAGTCAAGCGGAAAGAATAAGAGCAGTAATAAAGGTTTGAGTCTTTTCCAAGTGAGAAATGGAGGTTTTGGAGATTTTTGAGGTGAGGTGACAGGAGCGGGGAAAGGGATTGGTATTTGGGGTAGGTCGACGAACCAAAAAAACCCCAAGGACAGCGGGCCTGCTCCCCAAAGGAAAAAGGGTGGTCCCCAATACAGAACAGAAATAGCAGGGGGGGGGGTTGGTTTTTAGAGGGCGGAAGACAAAAAGTTCTTTCTAGTGGGTTTATTTAGATGGGAGAGGAAAATTTCGGGAGAAGCGGCAGACATCACTGGTGTTTTGTGCAAGGTGGAGGTGTCACGGGGGGGGGTTTTTAAAATTGGGGTGCACCCGAAAAGAGGATGTTTGGAGCCAATTACTAAAAGGGGGTTTGTCCAGGGGGGAGGAGGTGGACGAGAACAACAAAAGGGGGGGTGCCCTGGGGGCCAATGGTCGGCTGTGGGGGAAAGTTGGTGACCCACAGTGTCAAAGGCAGAGAGACCCCAAGAAAGCAAAATGAGTGTTACCCTGGATTTTCGTTAGGGGTTTTTTTGAGACTTTAACAAAGCATTTTCCCGTGGAGTGAGGGGCGAACCTGATTGCGGGGTCAAGAAGAAGTTAGCAGGAGATAGCGGATTGGGCGAGGTAACCGGTTCAGGAGTTTAGAGATAAAGGGGCGGTTGAGACGGTGGGTAGTTATCAGCACAGGAGGGGTCCAGAGAGGGTTTTTTGTAAAGGGGTTAGATGGCTTTTGAAAGGAAGAGGAAAACCCCAGTGGAGAGAGAAGGTTACAGAAGCAGAAAGGTGAGAGAGGGACGCTGGGAAATAGACTGGACGGGTGGGATAAATGGGGTCAGTAAGAGGTGGTGGGGACAGCAGGAGAAGCCTGGACACTTTTTTCCTCTGCGGGGGTCAAGGGCTGCGGTAATTAGGGAGTGCGGGGGGGACGGATGGGTTTATTTGGGGGCTAAATTTTGTTTTCCCGGGATTTTTCATTTTGTCTTTGAAGTGGTGGCCAGGTCTTCACACAGGGCCCGTGACCGGAGCCGGGCTTTAGGCCTTAGGAAGGAGGGGAAGGTGTAAAAGAGGCTTTTTTGGGTTTTGGGTTAGTGTGGGGAGGAGGTGAAATATTTTTGTTTGGGGCAGTGAAGGCGGTGAAAAGTCAGCATGAATTTGTAGTGGAGAAAATCTGGTCTTTTATTTCTCCCAGCGCTCCCACCTGGAACATCGCTGGAGAAAACGTGTCTGAAGGTTTTGCCAAGGCTGCGGGGGTCTGACTTGGGGTGCGGTGGTGAGTGGTGCCAACATGTCCAGGGGGTTCGAGAGTTTCATTTTAACGTTTGACAGGTTGGGGTTTGGGCAGGAGAGGGGGAGATTGGGGGAGTGAGGACTGCTGGTGTTTTGATTTTGATTTTTAATGGAGCGGGTATTTCTTATGGTTTTAGGGGGTTTGTCAGAGAAGCGAGAATTTGCGTAATGAAGGAGATAAGATTTGGTCAGAGAGGCAAAGGGGAAAAAAGTGAAGTTTTAAATTTAGGGGAAAAATACGAAGACCAGATCCAGAGAGTTCCCCCCTTGTGGGGTTTGGGGGGTCAGTAAACTGCAAGAGGCCCTGAGAGGAGGTTAAAGAAAAAAACTGTAGGCAGAAGGAGACAGGGGGTATCAATGGGGATGTTTAAATCACCTGATGAGAGTGGGCATTTCAAAGGGAAGTGTGGGGGCCCGGCGGCAAAATGATCCAGAAATGGGGGAGAGCCGGGGGGGCTGTAACAACTGCGCTCGATGGAAAATGGCTAAAGGTTAGGGGGTGGACCTCAAAAGGGGGGGAAATTTAGGGGGTGCGGGGAAGGACCTGATAAGTCAGTGGGAGAGAGAAGTTGCCAACTCCTCCCCGGCTTTTTCGGTCTGGGGGGGTTTGGGGGAAGTGTAGCCCCCATAGGTGAGACGCAAGGGGGAACGGTGTCAGTTTGCTGGAGCCATGTTTCGTGGGGCCAGAGGGTTAGGGAGTTGGGAGAAAAAGGTCATGAACAGCAGTGGTTTGTTAGAGGATCGGGGGTTTCCCTTGAGACACTTAAAAGGGGCAAAAAAGGGTACAGGGGAAGGCAAGAGGTTAGCAGGGTTTCTATGGGTGGGAGGAGGAGGTGGGATGAGCAGTAAAAAGGGAAAGGGGCCGGGGGGTTGGGGGAGTCCCCTGCAGCGAGAAACGGAGAATTAAAAAAGGGCAGCAATGGGGCAGTGAGTTTTTGAGCCGTTTGTGCAGTAAAAATGTGACTGGATGTTTGGGGTGGGTTGAAAAGGAAAAGCTGTGGGTGAGTACATAGGTGAGGGAAGGGGAGAGGGCTTATGGGAAAAAATTGGTGAGGGAAAATAGGGGGGTAAGATAGGAGGCAGATGGCTAAGGTAATAGTAAAAGCAAGCATGGAAATGGGGTTTTGCAAAAAAGGGAGCAACGTTACAAAAAAGGGGGGAGTCCCCCCTTTTCCCCTTTGCTCCCTTTGGTCAATTCAGGGGGTAAATTTTAGTATTGCCACTTCTAAATTGCCCCTTGAAATTTTGGGATGTGGAAATTTGGCCCCAGACCCCGGTCCACGGGCCACCGCTCTGCAATTATACCAAAATCAACAGGGGCATAGTGAAAAAGTCATTGGTCCAGGTGCAAAGCTTCAGCTTGGGGCACCGCTACTCCCATACACGATCTGTTAACCACTATTTGTCAACAACAGGTTCCCTACTTGAAGTGACAGATGTCTGCGGTGTAGTGCATTATATCACTACCATATAATGACTAATGCCACCATAATGTTACTGACCAAGCCAGTATAGCAAGACCAATATCACCAATAACAGCAATATAAAAGGACCAAATAAGACTGCAACATCATGACCACATATCACCACCATAAACGGTTTGAATAATAACAGTGTACTGTTACTGAATATAAAAAATTACACTAAGACCACAATTACAAGCATACAGTGACCATGTAGTGGTAGATAGCAGTGTAAACAGGGTCTGCAGCTGTATATGTGATGTAGAAAAGCACAGGGGGCATTGGTGGATGGCCGATATGTCTCATCGAGATGCCTGGTCTTGGTGTGGTAAGGTCTCGGAGTGGTAAAAAGCCATATAATAGTGATGTCAGCGGCATTCGGCCACTGATACACGTTACGCCTACATTTAGCAGAACTGCTATGCAGTTAATCAGGGTGGCTTTTTAGTGGAGTAGCCAAAAGAGCTGGGTGGGATGGCTACTCCAAAATTCAGGTCCAGGCCTGGTTTTGTTACAGGACTATGTAAGCCTGGTAGGTCAGGTGAGCAGGGAGTGTGACTGCTCAGAAGGAGATCTGACAGCATGTGAGCTGGAGAGGACTTCTAAAGCAGGCTGTTGGTGAACCACCTTGTGGCTTGATCCTGGTGGAGAAAAGAACCCAGAGACTGTGAGAGTTACAACACGGACAGTGTATTGTTATGTTTGTGTGCTGAAGTCAAGCTACACTGTTTGTTTTGTCTGATTATCTTGGTGGATCAATAAACGCCAGTACAAAGGGTTAAACGGACGTCACAGACTGTGTTTTCCCGTACTACCATTGGGCTGATCCCTACAGTGATTACAGTGCAGTTACATTTAGGCACTCAGAGGTGAAGTCTTATCTGATCACTTTACTATCTTCATCGAGACCAGACCATCATGGCATCTTTTCCCGGCCACAACTCTTCCCCCCGTAGTAGACAGGTAAGTAGATAGTACCCCCTCTAGTACAGTTGAAACCAGAAGTTTACATACACTATATAAAAATACACATATGCATGTTTTTCTCACTATCTGACATGAAATCAAAATAAACCTTACCCGTTTAAGGTCAATTAGGATTACCTAAATACGAATGCGTTTCGGGCGGCGTTAAACGCGTTGGTTTTTATGAATCTCAGTGTACCCTCTGCATGGATGAATAAAATATAGCACTTTTTGCACCAGCCAGCTGGTCCGACTTTCTTGCTATATTTTTCTATATTTTGCGGCTCTGAGCCGAGAGCCGAAGGTCCGTGCTATTGCTGGGAGCTAGCTGTGAGTGAGGAGCTGGGACAGACAGGTGCGAACAATTATATATAGCGGTGAGTTACGACTATACCCTGTCTTGGCTTTCAAGAAATTTTGCTGTATATTCATTATATAGTTATATTTTTGATACCCAATATGCTATGCCCTTTTAAAAAATGTATATTTTAGGCGACATGTATAATTTTTGGCGTTTAGATGCCAATTTTTTTGCGCATATAAATGATTTATGAATAAGCTCTATTGCGGATCATAAATCAGGTGCATTCTAGAACAGAAACGACACTTCTGGCTCAGGTATACCCCTTTGAAAGTGGTTTACCTGTTCCAGCAGTAATGCACCTGGAATTGCCATACTGAAACAATAAATCTATAGTTTCATACGGTTCTAGTGCGCATTACAAAGTGCCGTGGGCGCTCTGTAATGCGCCTGATGTTAGTGTGTGGCAGGTTTAAAACTATTGCGAATGGGGCTGCGCTAGATGTCAGGCTGAAAAGACACCAGACTTCTGGCTCAGCCCCGTTCATACATGTTGCCCTTTGTCTTTATTTTATCTGTTTGCAGAGTGTAGTATATGCAGTGTTTTAACATACTTGTGAATGACAGTAAATGTTGCATAATCAGGGTTTTGTTGATGCACAGGTTTCATTGATGTAGATAATTATGGTACATATAAGCTTTGCACACACTAATCTGTCTTTTTAACCTTGCTTTTATATGTAAACCTCTGCTTGGTTGTCAAATGATCTAATGCATTTTTTTTTGCAAGTTTTTGTTTGTTACAGAGTTATGTCAGACTGGACATTGTTGTCAACAGGCATTCAAAACAACTACAATTGCAGGTTGTCTGTTTTCAAATACGGTGGGTACGGAAAGTATTCAGACCCCTTTAAATTTTTCACTCTTTGTTTCATTGCAGCCATTTGGTAAGAGCAAAAAAGTTCATTTTTTTTGCTCCTTAATGTACACTTTGCACTCCAATGAAAAAAAAAAATGTAGTTATCTTTGCAAATTTATTAAACAAGAAAAACTGAAATATCACATGGTCATAAGTATTTAGACCCTTTGCTGTGACACTTATATTTAACTCACATGCTGTCCGTTTCCTTCTGATCCTCCTTGAGATGTTTCTACCCCCTCATTGATGTCTAGCTGTGTTTAATTAAATTGATTGGACTTGATTAGGAAAGGCACACACCTGTCTATATAAGACCTCACAGCTCACAATGCATGTCAGAGCACATGAGAATCATGAGGTCTAAGGAACTGCCCAAAGGAGCTCAGAAACAGAATTAAGGCAAGACATAGATTTGGCCAAAGTTACAAAATAATTTATGCAGCACTTAAGGTTTCTAAGAGCACAGCGGCCTTCATAATTCTTAAATGGAAGAAGTTTGGGATGACCACAACTCTTCCTCGACCTGGCCATCCAGCCAAACTAAGCAATCATGGGAGCAAAGCCTTGGTGAGAGAGATAAAGAAGAACCCCAAGATCACTGTGGCTGAGCTCCAGAGATGCAGTAAGGAGATGGAAGAAGGTTACATAGTTACATAGTTTGTAAGTCCGAAAAAAGACAAGACGTCCATCCAGTTCAGCTTGTCTTGTTGTACAAGACATATGAAAGCCGCATACAGTTTGCAAAAGACACATGAAGGACTCCTAGACTATGAGTCAGAGCCCTGACCTAACCCAATTGAGCATCTCTGGAGAGACTTGAAAATGGCTGTCCACCAACGTTCACCATCCAACCTGAGGGAACCGGAGAGGATCTGCAAGGAAGAATGGCAGAGGATCCTCAAATCGAGATGTGAAAAACTTGTTGCATCATTCCGAAGAAGACTCATGAGCTAGGCTGTACTAGCTCAAAAGGGTGCTTCTACTCAGTACTGAGCAAATGGTCTAAATACTTAAGACCTTGTGATATTTCAGTTTTCTTAATAAATTTGCAAAAATATCTACATTTCTGTTTTTTTCTTTCCAGATGGGGGGCAGAGTGTACATTAATGAGCACGAAAAAGAACTTGTTTGATCTTTCCAACTGGCTGCAATTAAACAAAGAGTGAAAAATTTAAAGGGGTCTGAATAGTTTCTGTACCCACTGTATATTGGGTTTAAGGGTACACATACTTTTTAAGCTGTGTAATCCCAGTATTTTGCAGTTTGTTACTTTATAAAATTCTTAAAACAAGATTTTTGGCCTTTAAATTTCTTGTATTTTTATTAAGATATGTTCATATAATAACTGGCCTTAGTGGTTTGTTTGAACTGTGTACATTGAACTTTTATGGTAGGAGATATGAGTAATACAATGTTCATGCAATTTGTATAATTGATGCAAAATTGCATGAAGGTTCCCACATATATAAAATGCATTTTGACAATGTATCGGGAGTCTACTTTCAGAAATGATATTGGTATAAGGGATTAGTACGATTGTTTTTAATTTTATAACATATGGGTTTTTTTGTGCAAAGATGTAAAATGTCTAAAAAGCTCTAGCCGTAAAATGGATATACCCCTGATGAACATAAATATCTAAAGATTTAATTATGTTTCTGCAGTGCTCTGTTTCTGTTTTCCAATAATTTGCAAATGATATCTAGGCATGTTGTAAATTAGTGTTCCCTCTAGATCTGGACCAAGATTACTTTTGTTGGGCATCTGACTGGCAAATTAGATATTTCATTTATCAGAGATGTGTAATAGAAACTCCTGCTCCAATCTAATGAATACTACCCCTCATTTTGCCAGTCTGTTTAGCAGGCTGCTGATTGGTTACCAACCTCTGATGTGTTTCAAGTAAATGCTCTAAGTCGTAGAGCATTTGTTCAAAACAAGTCAGAGAATGATGGCTGTATAGTTTTTAAACCTTTTCTCATTAAATACGAGGCATTAAAAGTTTTTTGGTGCTGGAGGATTTCCCACTTTTAATTTGATACTCCAATACCCATGGTCCAACGGGACACTCGTGCACTAAGACAGTGTTGATATATTGGAATTTCTACTTATCTTTCTTGTCTTGACTACTGTAACTCCTTGCTTATCGGTCCCCCACTCTGCAAACTCTCCCCTCTCCAATCTGTCCTGAATGCAAGAGCCAGGCTCATCTTTCTTTCCAGCAGCTATACTGATGCCTCTACCCTGTGTCAGTCACTGCATTGGTTGCCTATTCAGTACAGGATACAATATAGAATCATCACACTCACCCATAAAGCTCTCCACAGTGCTGCATCCCCTTACATCTCCTACCTCCTCTCTGTCTACCACCCTACCCAGTCTCTCCGCTCTGCTGATGATATGAAATTACAGACCACAATCATTCGAACCTCCCATGCCCATCTTTAAGGTTTCACATGTGCGGCACCACTTCTCTGGAACATCCTACCACATACCATCAGGCACAATCCTAGCCTTCATAGTTTTAAGAGTGCCTTGAAAATATTTCTTTTTAGGCAGGCCTACCAAGATCCCTAATTGCTAACCCCTACCTTCTATCACACACACTTCTGTCTCTCCATACACTAGGGCACTCACAGGTACTTATCTGTATATAGATGTACTATCTTGGTGACAGGTTCACCCAATTTTTATGTAAACCACCCCATATTTTTGAAACAAGGCTGAACCATTATAAACTTTGCACTTCTCAGCCTTCGTCTCCCCCAGACACCTTTATAGATTGTAAGCTCTTGCGAGCAGGGCCCTCACACCTTGTGTCTCATCTGTAAGTAGCTTTTATTATGTAATGTCTGTCTTTTGTCTGTAATTATACCCTCTACATTGTAATGTGCTGCTGAATTTGTTGGTGCTATATAAATAAAGATTATTATTATCTACATTTGGAAGGTAGATGAGCAAACATCTTTTTTCTTCTGCTGATTGGTTGCTGAGTATGATAATATTCCAGCATAATTGGTCTCGCTTTGGTTCAAGCTTAACCCTAATCCAAAGCACAACACTACTCAACGGATATTTTTTAGTGTGCCTAGAATACATCCAAATCTAATCTTGGGATCTGAAGACTCATTGGGGCTGCAACTGCGCTAGAATTCTTGGGGCATTTATTCACTGTCTAGTCTAAATTCACACTGGCTAAGTATTAGACAGTGTTAATAAATCTGCCCTATGGTTCTCACTTACATTTTGTGTTGTCGGGTCTGACTGGATTTTCTGTATGCCAACTGGAGAAAGGTGTTTTTGAAGATCCGAAAATTTCACTTCTAGGACTATATCTAGAGATGGGCGAATCGATTCTAACAAAGTGGAATTCGTTTTGAATTTCAGGAAAGCTTCGGTTCTGCACAAAGCCGAAGTTTAGGGTGATTCGCGGAAACGAAGCATCTTTTTTATTGGCAAAATGGCCGCGAGCACATGGCGTTTCATGGGGCAGAGAACTTTGGGAGGAAGAAAGGAACAGCCTCAATGACATGTGCAGACATGAAGCTAATCAGAGACTGGCGGGCTTCTGTGACGTCACAGCCCTATAAATATGGATGCCATCTTAAATCCTCACACTTCTCACTGTCTGTCTTGGCATAAGCATCTAGATCAGTGTTTCTCAACTCCAGTCCTCAGGACCCACCAACAGGTCATGTTTTCAGGATCTCCCACAGAATGCATTGGCAGTAATTCTATCACCTGTGTCAGGATCTCCAACAGAATGCACTGACAATAATTATATCACCTGTGCAATACTGAGGAAATCCTGAAAACTTGGCCTGTTGGTGGGTCTTGAGGACTGGAGTTGAGAAACACTGATCTAGATGCTGCAGTATATTGAAGAAATTATAAAACAAACTCGTTTTATCAGCGAATGGGGGGAAAACCATCACAAGTTTGTGTTATTTAACCAGCTTTATTATTTTCTTGTAGTTTGTTGGGTATTCTCCCTAAAGTCCAGGGTGGGTGTACTTCGGTCATATATGTGCCTAATTTACATCTGGTTGTTCTGTAGTGTATTTAATATCCAAGGCTTAATTTAACCCCTTGATTGTGGGTTAATTTGCACTAAAATATAGGGTGTCTTTTTTATTTTGTCTCATATACGCCTAATTTACATCTGGTTGTTCTGTAGTGTATTTAATATCCAAGGCTTAATTTAACCCCTTGATTGTGAGTTAATTTGCATTAAAATATAGGGTGTCTTTTTTATTTTGTCCCATATACGCCAAATTAACATCTGTTTTTTCTGTAGGGTCTTTCATACCAAAGGCTTAATTTAACTTCTTGATTGTGCGGTAATTTGGACAAAAATGCAGGGTATCTTTACTTTTTTGTCCTCTAAAAGCCTAATTTACATCTGTTTTTTCTGTACGATATTTCATACACAAGGCTTAATGTAATTTCTTGATTGTGCGTTAATTTGGACAAAGTAGCATCTTGTAAGTAGCATCTTGTTTTGCTGTACAATATTTCATACACAAGGCTAAATTTAACCTCTTGACTGTGGGGTAATTTGGAGTAAAATACAGGGTGTCTGTATTTTTTTTGTCCCATATATGCCTAAATTACATTTGGTTGTTCTGTATGGTATTCCATACCCAAGGGTTAAGTTAACCTCTTGATTGTGAGGTAATTTGGAGTAAAATACAGGGTGTGTGTTTTTCCTTTTCATTCCGTGTGACAGATTAAAAGAGGAGAAACAAACATAGTGGCAATGTCATAGAGTGGTGGAGGGTGAAAACAGCATTAGAAAACCACAGGGTGGTCAACTAAAAGAGTGGTCAGTTGGCAGCAGCATGAGTAGGCCACAGATTGGCAACTGACAGATTGTGGAGGTGGCAGCAGCATGATTAGGCCACAGTCTGGCACAAGTACTTGAAACAGAATTGAAAATAAGTTTGATAATTTTAGCATTTTAATTTATGGCATCCATCTTGTCTTCTTCAAACTTAAATCGTTGTTCTAATATTCTGTATGAATTTCTGACTAGGATACAAGGACATGTTCTGTTCCGCTCCCCTCATAATATTTTGGTCTAGAGATACGTCTAGAAGGCCGTGGCATTTGAATAACAGGTCATAGCTGGCTGCTTTATTTAAAGGGTTTTTAGATTTGCGTAACTAAGGCAGATGTCAGAGTATTCATTTTTATTTTTTTGGTAGATGGGAGGTGTCATGATTTTAATAATTAAATGGTATTTTTTACATTAAGACCGGATTGGATTGTAACCTATATCTTATGCTATATACTTATCTTTGATTGGATTGTAATAGGCCTACCTTTCTCTGTATGATCACGCCTATACCCTTTTTTAAAAAAACATGTCAGTCCATAATAAATCATTCTAATCTTTTTGAATAGAATCGCCGTGCATTGTTGTATTTTGAGGTCGTGGGAGACGAGAGGTTTGCTAAGAAAAGATATTTACATCATTTTGGTTGCCGGGGACACGGAAGAAAAACCTATCACCGGAGTGAGGAACGGGATACGCAAGCACCCCTTTGCTTTGAGAACCTGGGGTCTGCTAGCACGGTGAGCAATTTGCCACACACAAAACCATAGCTTCTCTGCAAAAGGTGTTGGATCCCGTTAGTGCTGTTTTAGTGAGGTTACTCTATTATTCTCCCACTCCCACGTTCCCACGTATCAATTTGGTTTATAGTTTAGAGTTAAAGTTTTATAGAGTTGTAAAAGTTAAGGTTGAGATAAGAAATTGTCACAATTTGCAGTGTTGCTTTAAAAGTGAAATAAGTAGAGATGGGCGAATCGATTCTAACGAAGTGGAATTCGTTTAGAATTTCAGGAAAACTTCGGTTCGGAACGAAGTCGAACTTTGGGGTAACTTCGGAGTGGATACGGAAAGTGTGCTTCTGATTGATAAAATGGCTGAGAGCAGAGCACATGGCGCTACATGGGGCAAAGCACTTGGGGAGGGAAGAAGGGCATAGCCTGCATGACCATGTGCAGAGTGAAACCAATCAGAGACCGGCGGGATTCTGTGACTTCATCCGCACTATATAGTCCGGGCGCGACGGCCGGGAGATCACACTACCTCTCACTGTGCTCATCAGGGAAGGTGCTTGCCGAGCGGCTGATTAGCTCTTACTGAAGAATAGATTTTTATATTAGCGATTTTCTGTGGGGTGTCTCAGCTTGTCTCAGAGACTGTTTCTTATGTTTCTATTTATAATTTTTTGGGTGGGTATTGGATCTGAATTCCAGTTGTGCGTCCACTTGCAGCATGAATATAACATTCAATGTCCTAAGTGGGAATCTAAGCCAGTTTCCTGTTTATTCATTTAAAGAAACAGCGTTTTTACAATACAAATTCACTTCATTTCTGGCTGCTCAATTCTATTGTGCAATTTACATCCAGGGTTATTAAGCTTGGTTTTGCTGGATGTGCTGACCCCAATGAAAACACGTCTTTATCAAAGCAAAAATATATAAATTTTTCCTGTAGCTAATTCCAAGCAAGGTTTAATTACAACAGTATCTCTTGTTGTTTGGGGTAGAAAACATGCAATTTATCACGCTACAAAAGTAATTTTTGTGGGGCTCAATTCTTTGGCTCTAATTTACATCCAGGGGGTTAATTTAAGCATGGTTTTGCTGGTGTGCTGACCCCCCAAGAAAACCGTCATTTTTCATAAGCTCCATAAATATATAAAATTTTTCATGTAGCCTAATCACAAGCAAAGGTTAATTACAACTGTATCTACTTGTTGTGTGGCGTTTAGAATCACGCAATTGTATCACGCGCTACAAAGCTACTAGTTTCGTGCGGTCTCAATTCTTTGGACGGCTCAATTATATCACAGGGGTTAATTAAGCATTGTTTTGCATGGTGTGCTGACAAAAATAAACCGTCTTTTCAACGCCAAAAATATATATAATTTTCACTGTAGCCTAATCCAAGCAAAGGTTATAATTACAACTGTATCTCTTGTTGTGTGCGTAGATATAAGAAAACACGCAATTGTAACTCGCTACAAGCCTACTAGTTTGTGCGGCCTCAATTCTTTGGCGCAATTTACATCCAGGGGTTAATTAAGCGTCGTTTGCTTGGGTGGCCTGACAAAAAAATAAATGTCTTTTTCAAGCGCCAAAAATATATAAATTTTTCCTGTAGCCTAATTCACAAGCAAAGGTTATTACAAACTGTATTCTCTTGTTGTGTGGCATAGAAAACACGAAATTGTAACACGTACTAAGATATTCTAGTTTGTGCAGCTTCATTCTTTGGCGCCAATTTACATTCCAGGGGTTAATTAAGCGTGTTTTGCTGTGTTGTGCTGACAAAATAACCGTTCTTTTTTCAACGTCAAAAATATAGTAAATTTTTCCTGTAGCCTAATTCATCAAGCAAAGGTTAATTTCAAACTGTATCTCTTGTTGTGTGGGCGTAGAAACATACAATTGTAACACGCTACAAAGTTACTATTTTGTGGGCTCAATTCTTTGGAGCCAATTTACATCAGGGGTTATTTTAGCATTGTTTTGCTGGTGTGCTGACCCAAGAAAAAACTGTCTTTTTCAAAAGCCAAAATATATATAAAATTTTTACTGTAGCTAAATCAAAGCAATGGTTAATTACAACTGATCTCTGTTGTGTGGCGTAGAAAAAACACGCCAATTGTAACACGCTACAAAGCTACTTTAGTTGGTGCCGGCCTCAATTATTTGTGCGCGAATTTTATATCCAGGGGTTAATTAAGCCATTGTTGCTGGTGTGCTTGACAAAAATTAACCGTCTTTTTCAAACGCCAAAATATATAAATTTTTCCTGTAGCCTAATTCACAAGCAAAGGTTAATTACAACTGTATCTCTTGTTGTTGTGGCGTAGAAATCCGCCAATTGTATCACGCTAACAAAGTACTAGTTTGTGCGGCTCAATTCTTTGGTGCAATTTACATCCAGGGGTTAATTAAGCGGTTGTTTTGCTGGTGTGCTGACTAAAAAACGTGCTTTTTCAAGCACAAAATATATAAATTTTTTTCCTGTAGCACTAATTCCCAAGGCGCAAAGGTTAATCTACAAACTGTATCTCCTTGTTGTGTGGCGTTAGAAAACACGCATTGTAACACGCTACAAAAGTCTAGTTTGTGCGGCTCTATTCTCTTGGCGCAATTTACATCCAGGGGTTAAAATAAGCGTTGTTTTGCTGGTGTGTGACAAAAATAAACTGTCTTTTTCTACGGCTCCAGAAAAGTATAATAAATCTTTTCATGTAGCCTATTCACAAGCAAAGGTTAATTTCATACTGTATCTCTGTTGTGTGGCAAGAAAACACGCAATTGTAACACGCTTACAAGCTATAGTTTTGGCAGCTCACTTCTTTGGCGCCATTTACATCCAGGGTTAATTAAGCGTCGTTTTTGCTAGGTGTGCTGACAAAATTCTAAACCGTCTTTTTCATACGCCCAAAATAAATATAAATTTTCCTGTTGCCTTAATTCACAAAGCAAAGGTTAATATTAACAACTGTATATTTGTTGTGGGCGCTAGAAAAGAAAACATTAGCAATTGTAACACGCTACAAAGATACTAGTTTATGCGGCTCAATTCTTTGGCGCAATTTACATCCCAGGGGTTAATTAAGCATTGTTTTGCTGGTGTGCTGATCAAAAATAAAAACGTCTTTTTCACCGCCAACAATATATACATTTTTCCTGTAGCCTTATTCACAAGCAAGGGTTAAATTACAACTGTATCTCTTGTTGTGTGGCGTAGAAAACACGCAATTGTAACACTGCTACAAAGCTACTAGTTTGTGCGGCTCAATTCTTTTGGCGCAATTTATCATACATGGGGTTAATTAGCGATGTTTTGTGTGTTGCTGACAAAAATAAACCGTTCTTTTTCAACGCCAACTATATATTACATTTTTCTGTAGCCTAATTCATGGTTCGAAGGTTAATTAAGCTGTTTGTGCTTCTTACATTTTAGTTAAAACACACAGTGTTTTAAAAAACACATACCAGTTAAATTTTTTCCTGGCCATTGTGGAGCGCAATTCTATATCCAAGGGTGACCCATAGCTTGTTAACTGGGTTCATTTTGGAAGTCAAAAACAGGGTGTATTCTATTTATCATATAAGATATCATCATCAACAGTGTATGTACCATTTTCGAACAAACAGTATGTCAGACAGAGAAGTAGGCAAGCTCTGCACCTGAGAGTGGCAGTGGCACAACACATTCATGGAACAGGCCCAGGTGGCAGCACAGCAAGGGGGAACGTCGCAGCAGGAGTCACTCGGTGAGGCCACAACTGCGCTGTCATCTAGCGGCGTGTGTTGTTCAGCACCAAGGGTTCTTGATTGGTTACTAGGTCATCCTCTCTCCCAGATTGACATTGACAACCCCAGCCAAGGTCTCGGTGGGAACTCAAACACAACCCTTAGTGGCATGGCCGGGAGCGGGTCAGCGGCACCTCACCTGTCCTCAGCACGCCTCTGTCCATCGGTATCCTCAAGCAGAGTCTCTACATATGTGGGTCTGGCTCAGCGTCCACTATTATAGCGAGGGATGAACAATTGAGGAGGGCAGTCAGCAGCTACTTGGCAGCGAAGAAATTGGGGACCAATTATCCCCCTGCGTATTGCAGTAGGAGGCAAAGCTATAGATGTGGAGAGTGGCATGGGAGGTCTGGTTGTGAGAGTAGGATTAGTCAGCCTTGCATATCCAAGGACCGGTGATGAGGACAGCGTGACGATGAAACACAAATAGATGATGATGTAGCCGGACGCACTTGGGAGGCCCTGGGTGAGGCAAGGGCTTCATCATCGTCCAGGAAAAGAGGGCGTCAAGCTTGCGCGGTCGCAGCGGCGCAGACAGCAAGTGGGTGTGTGGCCGTGAGTCAGACAGGATAGCAGCAGTGTGAGGTCGGGGGAGCCAAGCGGCCACGGGCTAGGTTAAAAAACCGCTTCGCAGGTCCAGAAAAGTTAGCGGCACAGGGGGCTACAGCGAGGCAGCGGCGGCAGTAGTCACTCAGTGCGGTGCGTTGGCGGTAAAATCCGATACTCGGCGGTGTGGCGAGTTCTTTGCTAAGACACCGGAGGAGCCGAATATGGTTATATGTAGAATCTGTAAGCAGAAAGTGAAGCGTGGCCAGGGAGCTAACGTTGGCACACGGCCCTGCCGTCAACACCATGCAAGCCGTCACCATCCGGTGGCGCTGGGAGAAACGGGGCTCAGATGTGGGGGGGTCCATTCCTGCCGCGCAGCAACAGCAGCAGCGCCCAGTGGCACGCATGCCCAGTGCAGCCAGTCAAGGCTCCACACTTTGCAGAAGGGTGCTGTTTCTCTCTTGACAAATCATCTCCGGTCCAGCATGTCCTGCTCCAGCTACTCATGGCGCCAGCAGTCGTTCAGCGAGCGATTGCAAAGAGACACAGTATGCGTCAATCCATCCTAAGGTGCAGCAGATGACCGTGCTCCTGTCCAAGTTGTTGTACTGCCAGTCCCTCCTTTACAAATGGAGGATCTCTGCACACGTTCAGAGAACTAATGTTGTGCCAAGCCGAGATGGAGAGTTTCCAAGCCGTAATTTCTTTTTCCAAAAAGGCGTCACCAGCACTTCCATAAACTATGTAGAACAGAAAGGTGGGTCAGTCCTTGAGCTTATCGGTTTGTTCGAAGGTGCACGGCAGCGCGGGACGTTGGAAGCTGTAACTCGGTCAGGGACCAGTACATATCCTTTTACGGCCCAAATGGGTGAATGTTGCTTCCAAGCCAGGCACACCAACTAACTTGGACAGGAGACGCCGCTTTTCTCCTCCACGTTGTCAAACTGCTGGCACCTGCGCCAATGTCGCCTCCTCCTCTCACCACCACACATCTCAGCCTCCTCAAAGTATGCTCCTCATACCACATGTGTAGGCACAGCTGTGGGGGTGGTGTCACGCAATTTACACCTGGCTTGCCTCGTGCGAACGAAGTCACACAGGGGGAACTGTCCGCGTCATGCAGCAAAGATATCGATCTCGTGTGTGTGGCTTTTCTCAGCGCCACTTGCAAATTCGGAAAGTACCATGGTGACGGACTATGGGAGGAACATGGTGTCCTGCGATGCAACGAGGTGGGATGGGGTCCATGCGTTCCTGCATAGGCGCCACGTGTTCATTATGGTGTGAAAAGGTACCTGAGTCTTCCAGCGATCTTCAGAACATTTCTGAAAATGGCCAGGGGAACTGTGCATGCACTTTATCCATTCGTCACATAAGCCAGGAACTCCTCCTTCGAATTGCAGCGGCAGAAAGGCCTTCCCAACACACTCTGATATGCGATGTTTTCCACCCGCTGGAATTCCAGCCCTGCACATGTTGGACCGTACTGTATGAACATGAGAAGGCCATTAACGATTTTTTGTGATCCAGGCAGACAGAAGTACATCCATGTGTAACTTTGATGTTCAGCCAGTGGCAGCTCTTGCGTGACACCTGCGTTTGTTGAGGCCATTCGAGGATACCGGCGACGTTATTTGTCAGTCGCCCAGTGATTACGGGATGATAACGTCTCATTCCACTGCTTCATGTCCCTGGAACAGATGCTGAAAATCTGGTCCTGGCAGGGGACTGGAGACGTCTGGGACTAAATCTCGTGGCCATCATGAGTCGGTGGGGACTGAAAATGGAGGAGGAGGAGGAGGACATTGGAGCAGAAAGCATAGTCTGGTGAAATGAGTGATTTTCTACCAAGGTAACAAGGAGAGGAGGAGCAGGAGCAGACTGGAGGAGGTGGGATGGAGGATGAGGAAGATGGGCAGATGACCCCAAGCAACGTGGCAGTATTCAGTGGTAATGGAGGCAGGGAGCCCTTGGAGTCACTTGTGCAGATGGCCGCCTGCATGATTATTTGCCTGGCTAGTGACAGCCGTAATAGTCAGCTATCCGCAGAGGGATGGACTTCTGGCTCTCCCCCTATTGGACCCTCGTCAACCGGTCCAAAATGGAGCCTTTTTCCCAGCTATTGAGAGGGACGACAAACTCAAGATACCTATTGGAAATGCTCCGAAATCAGTTGGCACATGCCTATGTGCGGAATGTCCCTCCTCTCTGGTCTGACCGGGGGGTCCTCATGTGCTACACGTACTAACTGCCGCGGCTGCATGGGGAAGGTGGGGGGGTGAGGAGCAATACCTGCTCCATCAGTAGTTATAACCTAAGTCTGGAGTCACTGATGAGAGCTTCCTTCACCCGCCTAGTGAGGAGGTCAGTACGCCAGCAAGCAGCAGCAAGCAGCAGGACTGGAGCAGTCCCTGAACCAATCTGTTTCCCCACGTTGATGGCCTACTTGGACAGGCACTTCTGCCACCTCAGTTAGAAGATACGCTAGGACTAATGGGCAGCCAAACTGGATGTGTGCCGCAAATTGCCGAGTTTGCAGTGGATGAAGCTGCGCCTGGCCAGTTAGTGTGGCATCAGAGCGGGTGTTCAGTGCGGCGGGGGCCTATCGTTATCACCCAAGGCAATAACACGCTTGTCACACGGGGAAACGTGGAATGACTGACCTTTGTCAAGATGAATCTGGCGTGGATAAGCCAGGATGTCACTCACCAATGCCTTAGGCGTCACGTTTAAACAATTAGGATAATGAAGGTATTAACGCTCACCATTGTTCTGCTTGTCTTCACATACTTATCCTGGTAACTCCCTACTGCCGGTTTGGATCCTTTCCACCTACTAGGTGGATTCAGTCCTCAGTGCAGGACACTCAATGTAGAAACAGCACAAAACGAATCTATTTCACCAGAGGAATAAAAATGACGGTTTCTTAATTCACATCTTCATTGCACTAGGATAGAAAAAGTACGTGGTGCTGACATAGCAAACTGAAGCGTTTTCGGGCAAAATGACTAGCCTTGTTCACCAGTGTATTAGTTCTTCTAGCTTGGAATGATGGTTATATATGAGAAATCGTACTAGTCATGAATCACGTGACTTCCGTTTGTTCACTTTCATTGACAAATTACTCATATAGCACTCCCATTTTACTATTAAAAACAAAGCTTCTGCACAGACATAGAATTATTATATTGCATAGACATGTGTATGCAAAAAGGGAAAATACTAATTTTAATAAATATAGGAAGATCGTTACGGAGTATTTAACCCTGTTGGTATGCAGGAGGTCTGCAACTGCAGAATCCAAACGGCCTCTCTCATGCGTACCTTTTGTTGCCAATCACCGCTCTATCTGGTCTTTGTACTTTTCAAAAGACCAGGGATAACACTGTTGAACAAGGGCTCAGCTTTTTGCCCGAAAACGCGTTCAGTTTTGCTACTGTCGAAGCACCATAATTGTTTTATCTTAGTGCATGAGATTTGAATAAAGAATCCGGCATTTTATTCCTTGGTGATAATGATTATTTGTGCTTTCTGCCTTAGGGTAGTCTGGGTATCATATACCTGACCCTCAGCCCACTATTCATGATGCCGCCACCAGCCTGATAACCAACAAATCTGCTGCAGGTTTCTCCCATCTGTACCACCATCTTTTCAGGGACTGGTTTGCCACCACCTCAACACTCTGTCATTGTTGCAACTCTATGACCTCATGATGCTTGCTGCTGTGCTGTTGGCCGTGACATCCACACTGTGTCATTGTGCAACTGTTCTGACCTCATGCTGCTGCTGTGGTGCTGCCTCATGTCTCCCACTGTGTCATTGTCACTTGACTGACCTCATGCTGCTGCCACCAGTGAACCTTTCCGCTCTCATTCTTTGTTGCCATCTGTGGCTTCTTTACTGTTTTGCACACCTCCAGAATGTCATTGTGCCACTCTCTGGACCTCATGCTGCTGCTGATGACTACTGCCGGTAACCTACCACACTGGTCATTGAGCATCTCTGCCTGGACTTCATGCTGCTGCGCACATGACCTCCGCTCTCAGTCAATTGTGCCATTTCTGTGGGCTATTCCTCTGTTTTCCCACTCAGAAGTCATTGTGCCACTGCCTCGATCTCATGCTGCTGCTTACGGTGTCGTGACCGTCCCACACTGTGTGATTGTGCCACTCTGTGGCCTGATTCTGTTTGCCGGCCTTCCAGAATGTCATTGTGCCACTGCTCTGATCTCATACTGCTGCAGCGTGACTTTCAACTGTGTGCTTGTGCCACTCTGTGGCCTAATATCTGTTTTAGCCGCCATTAGAATGTCATTGTGCCACTGCCTGATCTCATACTGCTGCCACGCCGTCGAACTCCACACTGTGTGATTGTGGCCATCTGTTGGCCTAATCTGTTTTGCCGCCTCCAGTATGTCATTGTGCCCACTTGCTGGATCTCATGCTGCTGCTGTCGTGACCTCCACACTGTATCTTTTGTGCCCACTCTGTGGCCTAATAATGTTTTGCCGCATCAGACATGTCATTGTGCCACTGGCCTGATTTCATGTGCTGCTGTCGTGACATCCACACTGTATCTTGTTTCACTCTGTGCCTAAATACTGTTTTGCCGCGCTTCCAGAAATGTAATTGTGCCCTGCCCTGACATCATGCTGTTCCGCCGGTGACCTCAGTCTCATGTCATTGTGCCACTCTGTGGCTTCCTCCTGTTTTGCCACCTCCAGAAGTCATTTGTGCCAATGCTGACCTTCATTACTGCTTTGCAACCGTGACCTCCGCTCTCAGTCATTGTGGCCCTCTTGTGGATTCTCCTGCTTTTGCCACCTCCAGAATGTTATTGTGCCATCTCTGGACCTCATGCTGCTTGCTGTGACTCCCTGCCTGCCCTTCCTACACTGTGTCATTGTGCCACTGCCTGACTCTTGCTGCTGCCGCGCGTGTCCTCTCCGATTCAGATCATTGTGCATTCTGTGGCTCCCTACTGTTTATGCCACACCTCCAGAATGTCATTGTGCCACTGCACTGATTCTCAGACTGCTAGCCGCCGTTGACCTCCACACTGTGTGATTGTGCCACTCTGTGGTCCTAATATTATTTAGCCGCCTCCAGAATGTCATTGTGCTACTGCCTGATCTCATACTGCTGCGCCGTGACCTCCACACTGTGTGATTGTGCCAATCTGTGGCCTAATACTGTTTGCCACCTCACAGATTGTCTTTGTGCCACTGCCCTGGATCTCATGCTGCTGCTGTCGTGACCTCCAACACATGTATCATTGTGCCACTCTGTGGCCAAAATACTGTTTTGCCGCTCCAGATGTCATTGTGCCACAGCCTGATCATCATGCTGCTGCTGTCGTGACCTCCACATTGTGTCATTGTGGCCCATCTGTGGCCTAATACTTGTTTTGCCGCCTCCAGAATGTCATTGTGCACATGCCTGATCCTGAATTACTGCTGCAGCTCGTGACCTCCGCTCTCAGTCATTTGTGCACTCTGTGGCTTCCTGTTTTGACAACCTCAGATTGTCATTGTGCAACTGCTTGACCTCATGCTGCTGTTGCTGACGCCGTCAACTAAACAATCTGTCACTTATGTTGCACCTGCAGCTCTCAGCTTGTTTTTTTCCCAGCTTTCGCTGGCATGACTTTATCACGGCTAACATTCCCCGCTTGAGTTTTGGTAGTTTTGACCTCTTAAGTGCCCAGGGAATTTTATAGTGAACGCGATTCTAAGGAGTAGGCGGCAGTCATCTGAGTTGTCTACTTAAAAACACAAAATTGTATGAAGACCAAACCAAGCGCCACTTATGCATATTTTAAGCATGGCACAAGTTCTACAGCACCCTTAAGGTCTGTACAGCCTGGAAATAGCTGCTTTTTACGCGATTCGTGCCAAAGTAATTCGGACGAACAATATTTTGTGGAAAATTCGGCAAAGTGACCGAATCGAATTTTTGAGAAATTCGCCCATCTCTATAAATAAGTTATCTGTTTTGTTAATGAATTTTGTTTTGTTGTCTTGTATCAGTGTATTTATTGGCGGGGACTTTTGTTTTGTTTTGTCTTCACTGTGTTTTTGTCTTCTCCTTAGGGGCGGCGGTCCTCAAGCGGTGAGGTAATATTAGCTTACTTCATACTGTCTTGGATGCATGGAGTATGCACATTTAATTTGTTTTATTGTTGCTATTTTTTCCTTCTATTTTTGTTGTATATATGCGTTATTTTGCACATGATATTTCCTCTGCTTGTTAGTATAACTGTTTACTAGAAGTAGAGTTATTACATTTCATTTGAGAATTGTCATTGTATTTGTGTTATGATTACAACAAGGTACTAGACATCGCCACATGCTCAAACTCTTTTAAGTAATATAGAAAGTGTCCCTGAGAAAGGGGAGTGCCTCAGTGAAGTGGTATGCTATAGGTGGCTAATATAAACATTTGTTTTATTCCATCTGACAAGGTGGGTACTATCCTTGTTAATAAGGACTTCATATAACATGGGGAAAAGTGTCATCAACTTGCAGGAAAGAACAAGGGTCTGATGTGCCCCGCAGATAGGAATATAAGTAATATATATATACGGAGGATGTCTTGACCATATGCTAAAATATATATGGGGTAGACATACATCATTTTTGGAGGTAAATGGCGATTGTGTCTATCCTGAGTTACGCTCAAGACAGGTACAGGGGATATTTAGAGACATACAGAAGATAGCATTCTTGTTGTTAAAGAACAGAAAGAAATGGAAATGTTTTGCAATTGGATAGGTGAAGCCAAATCGCAGTTGTTAGCTTCGGGGGGACACCTCAGATAAACTGACAAGCCCCATCTTAACACCACTGACACCTTGCTCACCCTTTGATACTACACCAAAACGTTCAGAGATGGTGGTTCAGTCACAAAAAAGTATGTTGATAAACACAAAAAGCTAGATGAACATTGTAGATGCTGCTGAGGGGATGAATGTTTACATGCTGAGTAAAGAGATCGCGGTCTCTCAAATAAGAGAGACCTTACAGTAAGCACTAGCTAAAGATGCTTCAAGTTAGCCCTGACACCAGACCTTCTACACGAGCAGACACTTCATTGCAAACCCCCAGAAACGTTCAGATAGTGCTATTGCAGGAAATCTATCCTGACCTGCCTAGGTCTTCATCCCCTGTTAACTTCAGGTTACTCCAAGTTGCCCCATTTATAGAATCTATAGAAGGGGGTCAAGGAGGTGGTGTTACACCCATCAAGAGAATGGAAAAGCACTACATTAGGAGATGATTCCTTCAAATTAAAGGAACATACTCACTCCCATTGCACAAAAAACATCAAGCATCTACATTAACAGTACATCCACTGCATATGAGACAAATGCACAAAGCCCATTAAATGGGTCCAGGGTATCACATGTATAGATGCTTACCAACATAATACAGAGGGGCGCAGGAGGAACAAGACAAAAAATAAAGGCAAGTTGAAGCACAACAGGTGACAGGAGCAGAGAAGTTAAAACCTTTTACAGGTCTTACAGGCCCAAAATATGGAAGAGTGGACCATGTGGAAGCCTTATGCACCCATATGATTCTATTGCAGTTATCTAAACAAGTTGGGGATTACAATAGATACCAGCGGAAGCCTGGGAGTGATAATAAGATGTGTATCACCCACTAACATGATAGGTACGGATCATTGTACATTTATTGCATTGTATTTTCATACCAGCTGAACACAAGAATCTACTTAAAAACACAGCTTTATGGATCGAGTGGATATGACCCAGATTTTAGCAGGTGATGTTCAGATAACATGGTACATTTAATAACCAGAAACTTTTTTGTTGTATTAAAAAGGAGGCTGATTGGAAAAGCTATAATGATATACAACAGTGGCTAAGAGTTCTGTTCGGGGTGGAATACCATTATAGAATTTAAAAAGCTTGGTAAAGAAATTTGTGGGATCAAATTTAAACTCTGGTGTTTGGGCTGTGGTGTTAAGTCGGTGCTGTTAGTTTGGGTTATGTGTGGTCTTGTGAGGTTATGGTTGGGTTGGGAGGTGTTGTTTGTGGTGTGGTTTTTTGTTGTGGTTTGGTTGTTGTTTGTTGTGTTATTGTAAGTTGTTATTGGTTGTGTATGGTATTTGGGGTGTTTTGGTGTTGTGTGGGGTTGGTTTTTTGGGTGTTTTGTGTTGTGGTGTGTTGGTGGTTGGGGTGTTTGGGGCGTTTGTGTGTAGTTGGTGGGGTGTCTGTTGGATTGGTGTGTTCAGGTTTTGTGTTTGCTTTTGTTAGGGTTGGGTTGGTGTTTGTTCGTGCTGTTGTGGTGTGTGTGGGTGCCTGTGTGATTGGTTCGTGTATATTGCTGTTGGTGTTTTTTTTTACGGTAGTTGGTTTGTTTTGTCTGGTGTGGTTCTGTTTTTTTTTTTTTTTTGTCTGGGTGCTTTGGTGCGGGGGTGTGACTGTGTTTGTGTTGTTGGTGGGTTGATGTGTGGTTCTGTTGTCTTTGTGTGAGAGTTCTCTGTTGTGTTTTGGGGGTGGTTGTTTAGGTAGGTTGTCTTGTTTGTTGTTGGTTTTTATGTTGGGGTTCCTTGGTTCTGTTTTTGTTGCTGCGTCTGGTTTGGGTTGTTTGGGGTGGGTTTGGTTGGTATGTTTTTTAGTTTGCAGTGGGTTTGTCCGCTGGGGTTGGTCTTTTGTGTGTGTGTGGGTTTTTGGGCTTGTTTTGATTCCCCTTGTGTGGTTTTTTTGTTGTCTTGGGGTGGGGTGGTTGTTGTTGGGGAGGTGGCGTTTGGTGTTGTTGGTTTTGTTTATGTGCGTTGTCCGGTGGTTTATTGTGTTGTGGTCTATGTTGGTGTGTTGGTTGTGTTTGAGTGTGGTGGTGTGTTTTCGTTGGTGGCTTTTGGTTAGATGTGTTGTTTCTGTAGGGGTGTGTGTGTGGTGGTGGGTTGAGGGGGTATGGGGGAATGTGTGTGTGGTGTGTGTTTTGATGTTTGGGTGTAGCGGGTGGTGTGGCTAAGTGGTAGGGTGACGTTATTGTGTGGTTTGGTTGGTTATGGTGGTTGGGCGGGGGGTTTATTGTTGGGGTGTGATGGAGGTTGGGTTGGTCTTGATTGTGTTTTGGTCTGGGGTTTGTTGGTGTGTTGATGTTGTGTTTTTGGTTGGTGTCTTGGTTCTGGTTGTTGGGAGATGTGAGATTTGTGTTTTATGTGTTTGTTGTGGGGGTGGTGGAGTGGCGGGGCGTGTTGGTGTGACTGTGTGTGTTTGGATTTGGGTGTGAGCTGGGGTTGTGGCTGTTTGGTTTAGGTGTTGGCGTGTGAGTTTTTTTGGTATTTTCTGGTTTGTTGATAGTTGGTGCTGTTGTGCGTTGTGTGGTTTTGGTGTTTTGTCTTGGGTGTTGGCTTGCTTGCTGTGTGGTTGGATTGGTCTGGCGTTGTTGGTACTGTATTTGGGGTGTTGTGGTGGTGTGGTAAGTTTGGAAAGTCTGTGCTGTTGGATGTTATGAGAGCTGGTCATTCGTGTTTTTTGGTTATTTGTAGTGTTTAGGGGTGTGTGGGGTGTTTGTGTGTCAATTTGTTGTTTTATTGGTGTTGTGATTGTGTGGGTGATGGTTGCGGTTTGTGAGATGTGTGTGGTGTTTTGTCCTGCTGTTTGTGTGAAGTTTTGGTTAGGTGTTGGGTGTATTAGGTGAGTTGTTTTGTGGGTATGTATGTTTTGCGGTTTGTGGGTTTGTAGGGTGTTTACTTGTGTTGTTGGCTGTTGTATGTGGTGTGTGGACGTTTCTGCCTTGCGTTGGTGGGGGGTCGTTTGTTTATGTGTGGTTTTGTTGTCCCCTGTTTGGATGTTATTGAGGTGGTTGGTGGTTGTGTGTTGTGGTGGGAGCGATTTGTTTGGAGGGTGTTGCGTGTTTGGGTTTGTTTTTGTTGGGGTGTGTGTTTGGCTTTGTGTTGGTGGTAGTGTTGGGAGGGGAGTGGGTTTTTGTTGTGTGTTTGTGTTGGTCTGTTTGGGGGGGTGTGGGCTGGGGTGGTGTGTTATTGGGGGTTGTGTGTTGTTGGCGGGTTGTGACTCGGCTGTCTTATTGTTGTGGGGTGTTGGTTGTTGTTGTTGTTGTGTTGGTTGTGTGCCTGGTTGTGGGTTGTGCTTTGGCTTTGGTGGGTGTTTGTGTTTGTTGCGGGGGTGGTGGTTGTGATTAGCGGTTGATGGGGGTTGTGGGGGGGTTGGGAGTGTGCGGGGGTGGTGATGGGGGGGGATGAGGCGGGAGATGAGGGAGGGAGGGGAGGGGGGAAGGAATGACGGGGAGGGGTGGGTGCGGGAGGGCGCGGGGGGGTCGGTCGAGGTGAGATGAGAAAGGGGGGGTGCGGTCTAAGGGGGGTGTGAGGGGGGGGAATGGGGGCGTTGGGACCGGGGGGGGGGTGGTCGGGGGGGCGGGAGTTGGGGTGGTGTTGAGGTCGGGGTGTGGGTCGGGGTAGCAGGATGGGGGGGGCGGAGGCTGGGGGGGAGGGGGGGGGGGGTGGCGTGGGGGACGGGGCGGTTGGGCGTTGACGCGGGGGCGTGCTGGCTTGGGGGGAGGGGCCCGGGCGGGAGGGTGGGGGGGGGGGGGCTGGGCTCGGGTGGGCGGGGGGCGGGGTGTGGGGTGGCGAGAGGGACGGTGAGAAGGGCAGGGTGGACGGATGTGGGGTGCTGGCCACGGAGGGGGAGGGCCAAGTCGGGGAGACAGGGGAGCGGGCGGGCCGGGAGGGGGTCCGGAGGGATTGGAGACGCTGGGAGGGTTGGAGCTAGGAGGTCGCGGGAGGGTGGGGGATGGCGGGGGGCGCGGGGGGAGGGCGGTGGGGGGGGGGGGTGGAGGGGGAAGTGGGGGGGATGGGGACGGGGGGGGAATGAGGGCGGAGAGGAGGGGAGTTAGAGGTGGGGGGTGATGGGGGGGGGGAAGGGGTGGCGGGGGGGGGTAGCGCGGTTAGGGGGGTGTAGTCGGGAGCGTGGGGTGGGATGGGGCGTGGGTGTCGCAGGGTGGGTAGGGGGGGGGAGGGAGGTCGGGGCACGAGGGGTGGGGGATGGGGGGGAGTTGTGGGGGGGGCGGGGGAGGGGGATGATGGAAGTGGTGAGTCGTAGGGTGTTGGCGAGACGGGGGAGGTGTGGGGCGGGAGACGCTCGTTATGGGGGATGGGGGGTCAAGAGAGATGGAGCCGGGAGGGGGGAGTGTGGCAGGTGGGGGTATGTGGGGTCGGGAGGTGGGGCCGGTGGGGGAGAGGGTGATGTCGACATGTGTCCCGGGGAGGCCTCGAGGGGCGCAAAGGGAGGGGGTGGTGCGGGGGGTGGGGAAGATTGTCTGGGAGTGGGGGAGGGGGGAAGGGAGTGGTGGGGCCGGAAGAGTCGCGATCAACAGGAGGGGGTGAGGTGTGGGAGGAGGACGCGCGTGAGGGGTAGGGAGGGGGGGGGGGGAGAGGTAGGAGCTGGGGGGGGAGGGGTGGCGGGGTATGAGGCACGGAGGTGGGGGGGAGTCAGCGTTGGCAGGGTGGGAAGGAGGGGTGGGGGAGGGGGGGACGTAGCTGCGGGGTCGTGTGGGGGGGGAGGGGGGGGTGGGGGGGGGGGGGGGGGTTAGGGGAGGAGGCAGAGGCAGGAGGGGTGGGTAGGTAGAAGATGGGGGGGACGAGGGAGGTGGGATGGGTGGGAACGGGAGCGGGAGGGGTGGGGGGTGGGCCGGGGGAGGAGGCGGGGGTGGGGGAGGGAGCGGGGAGGAATTTTGGGAGGGAGGCGGGAGGGACGGAGTCTGGGGGAGGTAAGTGATAGGGGGGTGGGCGGAGGAGCGGGGATAAAGGGTGAGCAAGGCCAGAGGGGGGGGGCCGGGGGCCAGCGCAGGGGAAGCGGCCAGCGGCGGGACGGCGGAGGGAGAGGCAGGAGGGAGAGGGCCCGGGTCGAGCTGGTGGAGGGAGGAGGGGGGGATGGGTGGGGGGGGGAGCAGGAGGACGTTAGGGGCCCTAGCAAGGGGGGGAAGGCGTACCCAATACAGCGGGACGTGTGTGGCGGGGGCAGGAGGGTATGCGTTGGGGATGGATCGAGTTAGGGGGTGTGTGGGGCGCTGTGTTGGAAGGGGACCGTGGGGAGGCCGGGACGGAGGCGTAGATGGGTGTGCCGGGGCAGGAGGTGTGTGGGGCGTAGGGGGCCGGGCGGGGGGGAGAACCGGGTGGAGGGCGATGCGGGGGGGGGGTGAGGTGAGGGTGGTGTGGAGGGTGGGGGGTGGGGGGGAAGAGCCAGGGGTCACAAGAGGCGGAGGAGGGGGGGTGGATGAGGGGGGGGGGGGGGGGAGTTGGGGAAGGAGGGTGAGTGGGGGGGGGTATGGCAAAAGGGGTGGAGGGGGGGAGTGGGCCGGCAGTGGGAAGGGGGTTGGGGCGAGAAAGGGGGGGTCGGGGGCAAGGAGGGGGGGAGTCGGGGGGGAGGTGGGGGTGGGGGGGGTGGGGCACGGGAGTATGGTGCGGAGGAGGGCGGCGGCGGGGGTTGGGGGAAGGCGCGGGGGGCGCGTGAGGGGGGAGGTGGAGGGGGACGGGGGAGGTAACGGGGTGCGGGGATGGGGAGCGTGCGGGTATTTCGGAGCGGGGGAGCTAAGCTAGGGGGGGGGTAGGGGAAGAGGGGAGGCGCAGGGGCAGTGAGGGCGGGGAGGGGTGGGGGTGCGCGCGGCGATGCGGGGAGTAGATGGGCGGGCGGGGTGCGGGGGTGTGGATGGGGAGGCGTGGGGTGGGCGGGTGGGCGAGGGGGAGAGGGCGAGAGTCGGTGGGGAGAGGAAGGGGATGGGGGGGGGTGGGGGGGGGGGGGTTGGGGGGGGAGATGGAGGAGCGCGGGGGGAGAAGTGGAGCGGCTGGGCTGGGCTGGGGCGGAAGTCAGGTGGCGGGGTGAGGGGAGGAGTGGTGAGTGGGAGCGGGTGGGCGGCGGTCGGACCGGGGGCGGCGAAAAGGGTGCGTGGTGGGGCCGTTTTTGATATTATTTTTCTTCGTTTGTTTGTTTGTTTGGTTCTGTCTCGTGTGGTTATTCTCTTCTAGCTTCTCTGGGTTGTCCATGGGTTAGTACGGGCGGTTCGTGTAGCGGTTTAGGGTTTGGGGCGGGGATTCGAGGGACGTGGGGGTTGTGGTTGTTGTTCGGGGGGTTGCGTTCACCTTCTTTTTATTTTTATTGTTTTTACGTGCAGTACATACCTTTTATACTATTGACAAATCTTTTGTCCATGGTCCAGTTGAAACATTAGTCCAAAAACCAGGTGTTAACCCATTACAATTGCCACACTGGCAAAGTCAATGGAGATGTCAGAAATCCTAAAGAGTTTATTTGATTCATTGAGATCAATTTAGAAAATGCAAAGGATAACAAGAAAGAGGAGAAGTTGCCATGAATCTTCAAATCTTAACAAAAAGAAAGAAGAGGATATATGCATTAGGAGGAATAAAGGCAAGGGCGATAAATGTACGCTTCTCCATATGGCTATGTCTCTCATCAACATTCTATGGTGTTTCAAACCCCCCAAGAAGGTAGGTGGCCCAGGTCTATAACCTTTCTCCATTGCCCCACCTTTTATTCCCACAGGCCCGCATGCGCAAAACTTCAGATGTTTCTATTGATCAAGAAAACTCGGGCATTACCTCAAGAAAGTGCAACAACCAAGCGGAAGGGAACGTCTCCCGATCCCATTCCCCCTCATACGAATAACACCAGCTATAGCTCCAAAAAGAACAATTTTAACTAGACTTGCGGGACACATGAGGACCCTACTGGATTACTGAGGGCCCTCACAGAATAGCCCATCGATCTGTCTAACCTCTTGTGTTTTTACAGTAATGCATCTTCTTCCCAAAAGGAGCCTATGGCTTTCTTGACGTTGAAGTAGGATGGCATAAAGGTCACCCTTTCCTTATTGACACAGGTGCGGGTCGTTTGAAGTATCTCTTATTAACACTGAGTCTCTTACAGCTACCCAGAAGAAGATGCGTGTCTCTGCCTGTAGGTTGTAGTGGTAAACTCCAAAAGATATCCTGTTTCTCACAAACCACCTCAGTCACAATTGGTTCCCATCACCACCTGAACACTCATTCATCATGTCGCAGTATGTCCCACTGAGCATTACCTTGGAAGAGATTCTCTATGTAAGCTTAGGGTTGCACATACTTTTGCACCCCGGATGGAAATTCAAAACTTGCAGTTTCCGCACAACCTATACAGAGGAAGCTGTGTACTGCTTGTATGCTTGCTTGGTTAACCTTGACCCTACCAAGGCAATGGAAAACAGGAAAGAGGACATAACTGACCCTGAAGTTCCTCGTTTAATGTTGCAAAAAGTCCCGACACCTGAAACATTTGTTGCGAATGGTTGTGATTCTACTGATGTAGTGCCGGATGGCTATACATTCCACCTGTATACATTGATTTGCTGCCCAATTGTAGATTCGCCCAATAGGCCCCAGTACCCATTATAATTAGCCTGAAGCTGAATGGATCGGATCTCCAAAAATTGAGTCTTTTGTTGATAGCCAGGAGGTCTTTTCATGAAACTGCAGTCCTTGTAACAGCCCAATCCATAACCATCAAAAAGAGAGGAAGGTAAAAACATCATGAGAGATTGTGCATCGATCTAAGGGTCATCAGTGGGTCGGCTCTTGTACTATTGCAAGAATGACAATGGGCATACATGGCTCAGTCAGGACACGACTGAATATCAATATTGATCATATTCCCAGACATTCGATCGCAAGAGGGCCGGAGTCATCAAGAAACACCTTTGACTCAAGCCTCAATCCAGTATTTTACGCTTTATTGTCTTTCCGGATTCTCAGGAAGTTTATAGGGATTACACAACGAACACAACTTTGAACAGTTAGGGTCACTCTTTGCCCAACCTCACTGACTGAGATTTTTGATCCAATTAAATTACTTAAACAGCCAAACCAAGTGATATGCAACAAAGGTGTTAAATCAACACTATCTTGGTCTTAGATTTTCTACAGAATCAAGGGGCGGGCGTTTGCGCCACTATCGGACGAGACCTGCTGATAATTATGTAGATTCTAATTTTTCATGAGCTGAGAGTAGATTTTACATATTTGCCCACAAGATATTTTGGAACTCAAGGTCATATATTCGATAGCGGAACATGATATAGGTACAGCAGGAAAGTGGTTCGCATGCGCTTAACCCACTCATTTAGTTCAGTGGTCTTCTCTGGGTGGTTCAGCGGATTAGCCTCCACACTCATCACCCAAATTTTTATTATTTGCCTCATCATCTGGTTCTTGATCAACAGGTGTATCGGTATATACCTCATGAGAAAAAGTTTCAAAGGGGCCCCCAATACGGTCAACAAAGGACAGATCTGAGTCATGGAATATTAATATTGATATTGCTGTGGTATCCCTCAAAAATATAAACAGCCATTCTTGATGTTCATCAGGGGTACTATGTATTGGAATTAAAATGATTTAAAATTATCAGAGAGAAGAATGAAACAGAATTGAAAATAAGTTTGATAATTTTAGCATTTTAATTTATGGCATCCATCTTGTCTTCTTCAAACTTAAATCTTTGTTCTAATATTCTGTATGAATTTCTGACTAGGATACAAGGACATGTTCTGTTCCGCTCACATCATAATATTTGGTCTAGAGATACGTCTAGAAGGCCGTGGCATTTGAATAACAGGTCATAGCTGCTGCTTATTTAAGGTTATTAGATTAGCGTTACTAAGGCAGATGTCAGAGTATTCATTTTTATTTTTTTGGTAGATGGGAGGTGTCATGATTTTAATAATTAAATGGTATCTTTACATTAAGACACGGATTGGATTGTAACCTATATCTTATGCTATATACTTATCTTTGATTGGATTGTAATATGCCTACCTTCTCTGTATGATCACGCCTATACCCTTTAAAAAATCATGTCAGTCCATAATAAATCATTCTAATCTTTTGAATAGAATCGCAGTGCATTGTTGTATTTTGAGGTCCGTGGGAGACAGAGAGGTTGCTAAGAAAAGATTTCTACATCAGTACTCAGTGTGGAGGTGGCGGCAGCAACAGCAGCAGCATCAGGCCGGAGAGTTGCACAATGTCACAATTTTGAGGTGGCGGCAGCTAGGTGACATAATGAGGAAGTGGCAGTAACAGCAACATCAAGCCAGAGAGTTACATGGTGACATAGCCTGGAGATTACAGTAGTATGAGGAGACCTGAGTGGTGAGATGGCAGCAGCATCAGAAGGCTAGATAATAGCCCAGTGAAGAGTAGGGAGGTGGGTGTCAATACCAGTCCCTGGTAAAGATGGTGGGTGGTAGAAGCAGAAGCTGGCAGCAGAGGTGGGGCATCAGGTGGGTGGCAGCATCAGAATAGTAGCTGAGGCAGGTAGCCAAAAGAATCCAGGGTTCAGGGCCTGCTCCAGGTGCTGCTGCTGGTGGGTACCTAAGTCACTAGGGGGTGAAGAAAGCTGCTCATTAACAACTCCAGACTCAGGTTGCTGCTGATGGAGCTGGTACTGCTCCTAACCCCCCATCGCTCCACAGCAGCCGTGGCAGTGGTACATGAGCGCTGATGAACCACCCAGTCAGACCTGCTAGAGGATGGACAATGGCGCAGATATGGAGCGGCCAACTGATTACATAGAATGACTCTATATTACTTGAGTTTGTCCTCCGTCTCGACAGGTGAAAAAATGTCCCAATTTGGGACCAGTAATGAGGGTCCAAGAGGGTGGAGAGCCAGAAGTCATCCCTCTGTCGGATGGTGACAATTCAGCTGTCACTAAACAGGCAAATCACCATGCAGCGGGCCATCTGCGCAAGTGACTCTGAGCACCTTCCTGCCTCCATCTCCACTGTATACTGCCACGGTGTGTCTGGGTTATCTGCCTCATTTCGCCAGACACTGCTTGTGCTCCAGTGTCTTCCTCCTCCTCCTCCAGTTTAGCCCCCACTGGACTCATGTGGCCATGAGATGTAGTCGCCACGTCTCCAGTCTCCTGACCAGACAGATTTTACAGCATCTATTCCGGGACATGAAGCAGTGGAATGACGTTATTCATCCTGTAGTTCTGGCGACTGACAAATAACGTGTCCTCCACAAAGGGCCTGAGAAAATGGCAGGTGACACGCATGAGCTGCCACTGGCTGACAACAAAATTACACAGGGGAGTACTTTTGTCCACTTGGATCATCAAAATATCGTTAATGCCCTTTCTCTGTTCATCAATTTCCCCCTGTTCATCAATTTCCCCATGTTCATATATTTATCCCTGTTCATATATTTCTGCCTGTTCATATATTTCTCCCTGTTCATCAATTTCCCTGTTCATCAATTACTCCCTGTTCATATATTTCTCCCTGTTCATCAATTTCCCCCTGTTCATCAATTACTCCCTGTTCATATATTTCTCCCTGTTCATCAATTACTCCCTGTTCATCAATTACTCCCTGTTCATCAATTACTCCCTGTTCATATATTTCTCCCTGTTCATATATTTCTCCCTGTTCATAAATTTCTGTTTTTCTCTGTTTATAGTTTCTCTGTTCTGTTTAGCTCAAGAAGGGTGTGCTTGGTGGTGTAGGAATGGTAGAAGTGCTTGAAAAGTGTCCTGGCCAGTTCTCTGAATGGTGCAGAGTCCACCACTTGAAAAGGGAGGGACAGCAGTACCACCAACTTGGACAGAAGCATGGTCAGCTTCTGCACTTAGGGATGGCTGGACACATATTACTGTCTCTTGGCAATCGTCTCGGTGAACGACTGCTGGCACCATGAGTGCCGAGGAGCAGGAGTATCTGGACCGATAGATGATGTGAAAAACAGGGAGTTGTCTTCGGCAGAGGTTGTGAAGCTTTGACTGCCGGAAATGGGAGGCGTCCCACTGGGTGCTGCTGCTGTTGCTGCGACAAGATGGACCAACACATCTGAGACACGTTTGTCCCAGGCCACTGTACACTGACGCTGCATGATGTTGATGCAGGGCTGTGGTGCCAACGTTAGGTCCCTGGTCACGCTTTACTTTCTGGCCACAGATTCGACATATAGCCATGTTCGCCTCCTCTGGTGTCTTAGCAAAAAACTGCCACACCGCCAAGTAGGTAATTTTACCACCAATGCTCCGCACTGACTAACTGTTACTGCCGCTGCCCTGGTGAGCCCCTGTGCCGCTGCTTTCTGGGACCTGCAAAGTGGGTGGTCTAAATCATGGCTGTTTGGCTCCCAACTTCGCACTGCTGCCACCCTACTGACTCCCAGCCATACTACCGACTTGCGGGCTGCACCACTGCCTGACACGCAAGCTGCCGCTCTCTTCTCCCAATGATAAAGATGAAGCCCTTGCTTCCAGGGCCGGGACAATGGGTAGTCGAAGGTAGGCGACCTCCTAGGGCGCCACTTCATCCCAGGCAGAAAACAGGGATCAAGGAGGGCTGAATTTTCCATTTGGGAGGGCACTTTATGCCTTGTTTAACTAGGGCACCAGAATACCTTGTCCCAGCCTCGCTTGATTCACCCGGCACCCGACATCCCTTTACTGTGCTGCGACCTGTGCCGGCTCGAAGAACCTACTATTGTGTTCTTTGACGCTATTGTAGTATCTTGGCCCTCAGCTCAGTTCTTTCAAGCTGGCGCTGACGTTACCTTGTCAGGCTGCATTCCGACTTCAGTTATTTGGTCAGTTTTGCGACTGTAAGTGCCAAGGGGATTTAAGAGTGAAGCGAATCTAAGAACGGTGGCTGTCATGTGCGTGTCATACTAAAACACAGCATTGTATGAAGACTAAACCACGCTCCCTCTGCATATTTAAGCATGGCACAATGTTCTACAACACCCTAAAGGCTCTCTGCAGCCAGGAAATAGCTGTTTTGTCAGAAAATTCTGCAAACTCGGCGAATCGAATTTTTGAGAAATTCGCCCATCTCTAACTATATCATCTCATCATCATGAAGGTCTTTCCATAGATCTAGTTCATATTTCTGTTTTTTCAAGTTTTGTACTTTAATACTGTTAATTTATTAAAAATATCTCTTTACACAAGGGCGAATACCCATCTCAAGGCTTGCTTCTCCATTATTCTGATCCTGACAGGTGGTTATTTTTAGAGGTTACTGTTTCATTGTTGGAGTCATTCTCTTTCCCTCCAAAAAGTTCTCTAGCAAAACGGAGAATTTCTGAAAGTGAAATCTGCGCTGGAGGAATTATAGCATACATAGAAAGATACTAAATTTCCAGCTGCTATCTTCACTGACCACAAAACTTTTCAGTATCTTCAGTCTGCCCAGAGACATAACCACACCAAACGTGCTAGGCACTGGCCAACAAGAAACGCTAAGAAAATGCTCTTTCCAGGCTCTTGATTTACTTCCTATGGACAGGACTAGGACAAGTCAATTTGGTGCCCTAAGGAAATAGGACAAATAGCACCTCCAACTGACAAAAATCCTTGGCTCTCAACTGATGCATGGAGCCTTAGCTAGGTGAAATGGGAAAAAAAACACAATTATGGCATCTTTGTTGGAGGTGCAGTATAAATGACATTATCTTTGTTCTGTAATTTAGTATGATTCCAATTATTTATTTATATTTTAACTTGCTTTGCATTGCTATTTTCTAAAAACAATAACTTTTTTTTATTTTTCTGTCTATGGACCTGAGTGAGGGTTGTTTTTTATAGTCTGAAGTGTGGTTTTTATTGGTATAATTTTTGGATACCTGTACTCAATTCATTTTCATTTTTGGGAAGGCAAAGCGGGCAAAACCCCCCAAAAGTATCATTTTCCATTGGGTATGTTTTATGGTATTTATCATGCAAGATATGTAAGGAAATATATTAATAGATCAGACTTTTACAAAGATCGCTATACCAATTACGGAATGTTTTCTTTTTTTCCTTTTATTTATTTATTTGTAAAGTAGAGGAAAGGGAGTGTTTTGAACTTTCATGTCATTTTCTTTGGACTTATGGTGTTTTGAAAAACTATTTTTTTGTAACTATTTTTTACTTGTAATTTTAGTCCTCTTTTGGTACTTGAGCACTAAGGGCAACAAACACTGATACTAATGTATAATGTAATCAGAAGAAAACAAAACAAATTATCAAAATTATATCATTTATTTATTGAATATTAAAAATAAATACAGAGACATAGATTAAAATATGATAATGGGGATGATAGCATATACCAAACGGATTATAATTACAAATACATATATCTACACATCATAATTAGGATCCACACTCACATGATACAAGTAGAAATAGTGCCTCCAAAGTGCAACAGACAATAATATATATAAATATAGGGAAAACATTCTTAAAGTGCAAGTATATAAATAGTAGTATAGATAAATCTCATAAATAAATAATTTATCCCTATTGATAAATAATCCCAATGATGCAATGATACGTGAATCACATGTAAAAAATAGTATATCTTTAAGGATAGGATCAAAAGTTAATAAACACAGTGTAATAATATTACCCAAATGGTATATGCCAGGTCCCCCCCCCAAAGGGGTTTTGCGGGTAGTTTCCTTTTTTCAGGGGGAAAATTTTCCTGGCATATACCAAATTTGGTTAATATTATTACACTGTATTTATTAACTTTTTATTCATCCCTTTAAAAATATACTATTTTTTTATATGTTGATTCAACTACCTTTTTTCCCCAAAAATCCTTGACAATTCTTTTTTCTTTCCCCCCTGACTCATAAACCAGAAATTCAGTGGCTGGGGGAAAGATGCCCCCAAAACTCACTCAGCTTTATGAACATACCCCTTTATTGCAAGAAACAGGTCACAGGTGAGGATGATTTCCATTAGTACCCCTTCATAACCCCCCTTTTGTGTCAACTTCTGTGCATGTTATCAGCCAAAAATTTCTAGGGTATGTTTAAATTTTGAAACAGGGGTTTTTTTGGATTTTTTTTGGTTGTTAAATTTTAAAATTTAAAGAGAAAACAGTAGTTCAAAAAATAAAAAGGGTTCCCCCCAACCCCCTTTCCATTTAAATGGAAAAAAAGGTTTTGTGTTATCACTCATATTCTCTTAAAAAAGCCAAGAAAAACAAAAAAACCCGCGGGGGAAGTAAACCCTTTTGAGCACAACTGTATATGTTTTTTGTAAATTTTTAATCCCTTTGGTTATTTTTTTTATCAACCCCATTAAACATATTTTAATCTGTCTCAGTGGTTTATTTTTTTAAATTCAATAAATAAATTATATAATTTTAAATTTTTTTTTTTTTTTTTCTTTTTGAATTTCAATGGGTTAAGTTTGTATTGAGTTGGTCAGCGGTTGTTTACTATGTTTTTTTTCTGGTTGTGTTTTAATGTATAACAGAATAGTGTGCCCTTAAAAACCCCCCTCCCCCCCCCTTTAAAAAAATGGGCTCTTTGGGCCCAAACCCCAGGAGCAAAAGGGGGGCAGTAAGATGGCAGGCCTGGGAACCTTTATTTAGGCTCCTGGCTACCATCCCTGTCGGTTGGGACCCCACAGTTGCGTCGCAGTGGATCTGATTGGGAATTGGAAGAGGCTGATTATTTTACAATGTGTTTTACAGTGGTAATGTGTTCCACAATGAACAGAATACAAGTAATGAAAATAGAAGGACTCTGGCTTCTGCACTTTGCCTGGATATTTGGTTTGTCTTTTATTTGTTTAGTTTTTTTGGACCTTGTTTTGGACACAAGTCTGCGGTCAATGTCCACATCAGAACTACTGTACTATCTCATCCTTTTGCACTGTTGTCTATTTTTTTTTGTCATTTCAATTAAATTTAGTTTTCTGGGGTTTTTAAAAACCTGGGAAAGTCAGTATGATTGTCGAAACTTTTCAGCCCGCAACATACTTTTTTTCCTAGTAAAATTCTGCATATTTTATTTGGAAGTTAACATAAATGCTTACATCTTTGAATTTACGTGCTGTAGTCCAATTTTCCATAAACTTGGCACAATAAGTACTAGATAAAAGACAAAAGAAGAGAATTAGTTTCTAAGAAGGTTTTTTACAAAATCCTGCAATTAACTAGTAATTTCTTATATAATTCATGTAGATCACTTTAAAATTTTCCCAATTTAACCCCTTTAAAAAAGACAAAAAAAATTTTCCCCAAAAGGGTAAATTTGGATACGTTTCCCCTATTTTTGGGAGCAGGGGATTTCCCCTCAGTTGCCCCCTTACTGGGGGCAGGCTTTTATTTTACAATGTTTTTTTACGTGGTTTAAAGTTTCCATAGTGAACAGGATACAAGAATACAAATAGAGCAGCAAAACTGTAATGCAACATGAAGGCAACATGAGAGTTAATAAACCACTACATAGTTTTCTCTAGTATTCTTATTGTTTCAGATATTTGAAGAAAAATGAAATAAACATTGTAAAATAAAATTATCAGATGATTAGAATGGCAATTTTATTTCCAAAACTCAGATTTTACTATCACGCTTAAAATTTTAATTTAACAAAGCACCCACTATTAAAAAAGTGACTCAAGTATGACACCTCAAACGTAGATAACATTATTCTAGTACTGAGGACAGAGAGCAAGTTATTTGTGGTAAAATCAAGGTTATGATATCATCAGCCAAAAACACAAATTTGTGGATGATTGCAGTATTGTTTAACTCACGTGACTCAATGAAATTGTAATATGGGTATGGATTTTCTGTAGCTTCTGTTTGACTTTAAATGATCCCTTCAGGATTTTCAAATATAGTCCAGAGAAGTCCAATAGCTTAGGTTACAGCTTATTTTAGTGTAGCATTTGGTGGGGTCTGTACACCACTCTATTTGGTCCTGCCTTACTGGTGGAGGTACTGACCAAAAAGGGGCATACCCACCCTACAGTGACTGTCCCTTAATCAGTTCCTAGTCACTAGAAATAGACTTTTTCCTGTTAGACCTCCATGGCATTTTGCTGTAAGAATGAATGCTCATCAGAGAAACTGGAAGAACTATTTGTTTATAGAGACATTAAGGTAGCCTGTGTCCTTTACATGGAGTTATGGTATCACTGATGAGATCCCAGAACCATGATGGCACCCAATGTGGAAATCAGGTTATTTACTTTTAATGCCCATAGAAGTGCACAGAGAGCCAGGAATGCGTGACCACCTCTCCTACATTCTCCACAACTTCATCAGAAAGATGCAAGTATACCTAGTTAAAGTCTACAATGTCCTCAACAAACACAGTGGGGCAGATTTATTAATCCTGTCTAAGTCTTTGACAGTGTAAACTTAGAATACAGTCTTACAATGTGCCACATTTATCATAGTGGGTTATTTTGATTTATTGATTGGAGAGTACAATAAGGTTTATCTCTTCTCAGAGATACAAGTTTGTGTTTTAATAATGTGATATAATCCTGATGACTTGATTGTGCCTGTGCAATTTAATAAATCATCCTCTGTATTATAGGAGTTTTTTCAGGTTGATACGATTACTCCCTGCGTTGGCATCACTGCTCTCCTCTCATTTGCTTTATTTCCTACATGTCTAGACCTTGGCTTCCCCAGTCAGTATGTTGCCCAGTTTCCTAAGTACACAGGTGTTCTGTTCAGTTTAATCTGCTCCTGTCCTGGCTTGTTCCCCCTTTGTCTAATTGTCTGCTTCCAGACCTCATGACCATTTTCTGTATTGAAAGAGCTCCCTCTGTACTGATCTTGCCCTGTCCAATATAATGAAAGAACTTTTCCAGCTTTGAACTCTGCCCAGGGGTTTCTGCAGCACATTCCATATCCATGTATCCATGTTTTGGTTATATCATAAATCTCAAGGATCCTCCCACTTGACTGCTAAACTATATCACCAGCAGACCTGCCATGATCAACAAATTTTACAGAATGTCTTGTCTCATCTAAAGGGTCTCATGCCTTTTACTGCCATATGTTCCATTGCCTTCATCTCGGCTAGGGATGCCACCGTTTCTCACGGATTCAGGGGGGTTGCTTTGGGATATGGTTGGGGCATGGTTTGGGGCTTAGCGCTTCATGGCAGCCATGACATTATTCAGTGAAGGATTTTAAGTGTTTAGTAAGAAAAGAGGAGAGAGAAACTAGAAATAGTGTCTTTTGGACTATGTTCAGTCTAGTTAAGGAATTAGGAACCTTATGTACTGGACATGTAGTAAACCAGGCCTTTGTGTCTGGGTAAAAAAGAATATTGTATACAGCTGTGAAATAGCTTAAGAGTAGTTCAGAAGAGACATACGGATCCTTGTTGGTCTAGGATAGTGAGGGGGTTTATTATGGATTCCTTGTGGAGACCAGTGAAATGCTGCATACCTTGTAGTCTATGGAAGTGAAGGGTTTAATGTAAGCACCCCTGGTTATCTAGAAAAATGAAGGGGTCAGTGTAACAATCCTTGGTGGTCAAGGGCAGTGAAGGGATTAATGCAAATATCCCCGGGGGAGAGCAGTGGGTTACTATTACATGACAGGGGTTCTTTGATTAATCTTCTCTCCATGCTTCAGCATTGCTCCATTTTTGTTGAGGGTAACGCTTATTGGCTTTCCCAGGGAAGCTCTAATGATGTAGCTGAACTATCCAACTATGGTTAGTTACCAGTCACGGATAGTTACATCATTAGAGCTTCCCTGGGAAAGTCAGTTAGCATTCTCATTATTTTCTGGAGCTCTGATACTGCTGACAGGCACCCATCATACATTTTATATTTTTGATGGCTGGTAGCAGTGCAGGGGCAACCTATCAAACTGTATATATATATATACACTACTGAAGGCTGTGAAGAGTAAAATCAGCCAGATGGCACAACCCCCTTTTAAGTCCTTTAAGTTTTCAGACTTGTTTTTCTAGCACAGTTTGTCATGTTCCTGAAACCATTTCTAAATAATGTTTGCAGTACAGCAAAAAGCCACTGCTATTAGGAAATACTACTATTATGAAGTATTGTACTTGTATGTGGTTTGATCATAAAAACATGTGATCAAGGTGTCAAAGCAGGACATTGACCAGAACATCACAATGCCTCTGTGTGTTTGTTTTTCTTATAATGGACACTGAAACCATACCTCCCAATCGTCCCAGATCCTGCAGGACAGTCCCAGATTCCAGAGGCTGTCCTAATGTCATGAACGGGTGCAGGTATGTCCCACCAGGGATCCATGTCTGGGACTTTGCTTTTCAATTCGCTGTTTGCACAACCCTGAGATGCGCAAACTGTGTGCACATACTTGCTGACTCTTTCTGACTCTCGTCAGGAGTGCTGAGAAGTGTACAGTCTAGATGCAGCGGCAGGCACAGCCGCTCCTTTGCCAAGAGAGGCAAGTTACCTACTTCACCCGCTTTGCTCCTGACCCTCCATGGCCCATCCAGCTTGCCTGGATGCTGGATAGGCTATCCAACATCAAAGAAAGCTGAGTAGCGTCCCATCCACCACATCCCCAATTGTGGGGGATGTCAATCAACTTTCCTGAGTGCTAAATAGCCTACCTAGCATCTGGGAGAGCTGGGTGGTGTTCCATTAAAACAAAAGCTTGGGGACGTGTCCTGGACATGGAGGAGTAAAGACATGCTGTCTTTGAGCTCCTCACACCACTGCATTTTTTCTGCTAGCTCTGCCTCACAGCTATGGGGAAAACAGCAAAAAAGAAGGGCCTGCGGTCCTCCACCCGGCCCTCATCACCCCCGGGCGATATCGGGGCTTTTTTCAACTGAGTCCCACCGTCGGCCCGCTCGGACGCCGTGGTCCGCGGATCCCAATAAAATGGCGGCGGATCCTTGTCTGCGACCCAGCATCAAGGCTCCTCTCCAAACCTCGCTCAAGAAGCGGGTTGCCGGGCATCAAGAGACCGCGAGCTCTCACTTCACCGCAGCTCCGGAACAGCCTCTTACCTGACAGCAACGCGCGACCGGCCCGCCGAAGAGCCTGCACACCGCGCAACCCAGGAAGATGGAGCTTCGGCATCCTCCCCGCTCCCGGAGGCAGCGACCTCTCCCTCTCCGCTGTGCCGCACCTGACAGCTGCATCGGAACCCCGCAGGCTCTGCAGGTAATGTGATCCTGTCAGAAGCCCGAGGCCCGGCCGGTGATGTGATTATCCCACACCCGTGCACCGGCGCTCACACCACAGCCTCAAGGGAATCCCCAAGGGGGATCGCAGCACAGGCACACAGCCCTGCACCCCAGCAGGACACACTGGGGGGACATGGGGCCTATTCATCATCCCACCTGTCCATCTTGGAGTCGCCAGTACCCCTGGCCACAGGCGTTTTACCACCCACTTTGCAAACGCCAACTGGCATTAACCTGCTTGCCCCCGCAACAAGGACTGTTTCGTAAACCACCCTAGTAATGGGCTCACCAACCTCTCCCCGTCCAGAGGACCTGTCACAACTTGACCCTTATCTTGGGGGCCCAGATCTCCAGACACTATCTCCATTGCCTGCTACCAGCAGAACGCAGCAATCCATGGATCTGGCCCTGCACAGGCCTTATATCAATGTCCCATTACCTCCACTGAGCCTCAGAATCATCTCCGTAGCTTCTCTCCGACCTGCAACCACTCTCCACCATCAACTTCATGGCATACCTCTATCTTCTTAACCGAAAAGCCCTCCCCACGATGGTCTACGGGCTCTTCCTGTGGCGGTCTCACAAGCATGCCTGCAAGCAGCTCAATCGGGGCGAATGTCTCTCCTCCTACCCACTATCCAACGGTTGGCCCATCAGTTGACGCATTCATTTCTTCTCCCAATGCTACTCATATCTTGATAAAGGTCCCAGACCACCCAGAACGGTCTCTAGCTTCACCTCGCCCGCTCTCTACCTACCCTGCACACTCAGTGCCAGATGAGGCTCAGGGTTTTACTGGACCTCTGCATGCAGCAGTAGAAGATAACAAACCAATAACATTATCCGACTTACATGGTCTTTCTCAGACTGCCATCCAAGTCTGACTTCTCGGCTTTAGCCAATAATAATAATAATAATAATAATCTTTATTTCTATAGCGCCAACATATTCCGCAGCACTTTACAAATTCAAGGGTAAACATACAGTCATTACACATTAAAAGTACTTACAAATGAGACACATGGTGTTGATGGGCCCTGCTCGTGAGAGCTTACAATCTATTAGGGTGTATGGGTGAAACATATACGGTAAGAAGTGCCAAGTTTACAATGGTCGGCCATGTTTCATAAATAGGGGGTGTTTTACATGAAAATGGATGAACCTGCACCCAGACTGTACATCTATATACAGATAAGTGCCTGTGATGTGCCCAAGTGCAGGGAGTGACAGATGTGTGTGATAGCAGTTAGGGATCTTGGTGGGCCAGACCGAGAAGATGTATTTTCAGGGCCCTCTTAAAACTGTGAGGGTTGTGAATGTGCCTGATCGCCCGCGGTAGCCTATTCCAGAGAATTGGTGCGCACGTGTGAAATCTTGTAGGCGGGCATGGGAGGTTCGGATGATTGAGGAATGTAGTCTGATATCACAGCAGAAGGAGAGCC